>JAIPRK010000223.1:0-268500 GCA_025469195.1 Chaitophorus viminalis
AAAATTCATAAAATTTTTTCTGTTTATACTTAAGGTTCAAAATTTTGACACTAGTTTGTTCATAAGCTAATCTTCAAAAATATATAAAAAAATTTCTACCGGACCCAAAGGAAAAAATTTTATGACCCTTTGAAATTTAAATTTTTACGAAATTGCATAAAATAGCAATTTATGGTCAAACGGTTTTAAATATTTGTTATAATTCAAAAAGTATAAGTCGCAGAAATTTGAAATTTTCACCAATTGTTAAGATAGAAATTTCCTTTATGTCATATTTTTTTCAAAATATTATATTGATTTTTAAGCCACTTATAGGCATTTACAAAATTCGAATTTTTAACATTTTTTTTTTATCATTGGTGATAAAAAAAAATTGACTTTTACAAAATACTTGAAAATTTAATAGAATATTCCGCACAAGTACTTTTTGTTGTCATTCAAAAATCATCAAAATCCATTGGCACAATTTTTTTTTATAAGCGTTTGAACAGCGAATATTGACATAAAATTACATGTAAAATATAATAAAATATATAAAATTCTAGACTCAGAAATCATATAGGTTTTTTTAAAATGCTCTAACTCAAAAACGAAAAACCGTAACAACTTGAAATTTTCACCAAATTTTTATATTGGTGTTCTCTATACATGGTAAAGTTTTCAAAGTATTTTTACATATTTTGACTTATTTATAGACAATTTAAATTTTCGATTTTTGTAAGTTTTTTTTTTAAAAACACCTATAAAATTTAATTGGCTGGCCAAAAACTCTCGAAAATTTAATACAATGTTTATAATAAGCTTAACTTATTTTCAATAGAAAATAACAGTGATCGTTTCACTCAAATTTTTTTTATAAGCTCATAAAGCTCAAATTTGTATAAAATGTGTCAAAATCACTATAATTTGCAAGTTATTTTGTAGATAAAAATTCATAAAATTTTTTCTGTTCATACTTAAGGTTCAAAATTTTGACACTAGTTTGTCCATAAGCTAATCTTCAAAAATATATTAAAAAATTTCTACCGGACCAAAAAGGAAAAAATTTTATGACTTTTTTAAATTTAAATTTTTACGAAATTGCATTATAATTCAATTTAAATATAAAATACTATATTATTATATACACATTTTTGGCAAACATATTAACTCCGTCCAGAATCGTTATTCGTATACAGTGATATCTATCATTGCATTCAAATTTAACAAATCGATTATAATGATGACCTATCCTATAATCGAGGTACACTCCACCCCCAACTGTACAGCAAAGCGAGGCCCACCCGTTCTTTTTTTTTTTTAAAATTATCTGGACCGCCATATAGAAATTAATTGCTGACCCCCCTGGGCTAGACCATATTATGTGCTTGAGCACATGCCACTAACCCCTTCTACCGTAGGAGATACGAGTGTACAGCCGGCACAACATTGGAGTGGCGGTCTAGGTTGGAAACCGGATGACGTAATCGGATAACAGCACGGGTGTTGACCATGATTGCACAATCAAACCGGATGACCGTGCGTAGTGGTTATTTGAACAGTAGTTATATATGTATACTATACGTCTGAATTAAACTTTTTATTTTTAAATTTCCGTTTTTTTTTTCACGTTACATAAATTGTTACAATTTTAAATCGAATTCCGTCGGACCAACAAAACGCACATCACATCTATTGATTATAATACCCAGTACAAATTAAATTTAAATATAAGTAGTTGACTCTTTTTCGATTCCACCGTGTTGATACTTATAGTATAAAACGTCGGAGAACTTAAACAGTAATACATAGTACGCATAAACCTACTCAACCCAGTTGAACGTGTAGTTGCTGATTGGTTTAGCGTTTTGATTCAACTCGTCACTTTTTACAGAGTATATTATCGAGCCCGATGGATCACTTGAAAGGCCGCGTTGCTGTGGTAACGGGATCCAGTGCGGGAATTGGAGCAGCACTGGCGATGAAGTTAGTCGAAGCTGGTCTTATTGTCGTGGGAATAGCAAGGAGGATCATTCGACTTCAGGTGAGTTTTAATAAAAATTGGTTTACAATCCATCGAAACCGAACGGGGTTTCAATTAACGGTAGATAGTAGGTACGTGTTAGAAAAAATAACTATTTATTTATCTGAAAACCAATTTTCTTTGAAAATCTTTTTTAAATTTAGTTTCAATACTTGGTGACAACGGTTAATATTGGACACTTAAATTAAATGATAAATGAAAACAATTTCACTATAGAGCCAATTGTGGATTTAAAAACATTGATTTTTTAATTGCTACATTTTAATAGTTTAAAACTTGAAGAGACACGAATGAACGGTAAGAAATAAGCAATAAGAATAACTACTTACCGTTGCAGTAGCTTGATTTGGTAAATCATTGAGGTTTGGTGCTTAAGGTTGTTTACAAAAATTCAAAAAAAATTAAAATGTTGTCAAAATTTCAATTTTAATCAAGAATAAAATTAGTTTGGAAAAAAATTTTTTTGATCACAGTTAATTTATAGAATTTAACTTAATAATTACAATATTTCGAAGTAGAAATAAAATAAATACCTATAAATAAAATAACCATAAAATAATCTCAAATTTTTAAAATACCATACTATTGTTCATTTGATTCATGAATTACCTTAAGGTTTGTGAAAATTTTAGATTTTGAACGGAATGTATTGATTTTACAAAAACGTGTTTTATTATTTTTTTTATTGTGTCAGTCATCACGTTTTGGATTAGTAAAAATGCTTTGATTTCTTTACATGGCAACTTTTCTGAAAATAAAATGAATCTAGTTGGTACTTTAGCAAGTCAAAAGTAAAAATTTTCAATACTTTTCAAAATCATCGGGAAAAACCATAAAAGAATTACGGGAAAACGAGCATTTTTACCCAAAACCACTTTTTGACAAATACATATACATATTTTTTAAATGCTCTCACTCAAAAACGAAAAACTACAAATACTTGAAACTTTCACTAAATATTTATATTAGCGTTTTTTATATCTAGTTAAGTTTTAAAAGTATTTTGACATATTTTGACTTAATTATAGACAATTTAAATTTTCGATTTTTGTAAGTTTTTTTTGTTGAAATATCTATAAAATTTATTTGGCTATCCGAAAACTCTTGAAAATTTAATACAATGTTTATTATAAGTTATATTTATCGTAACTAAAAAATCGGAGACCATTTAACTCAATTTTTTTTTATAAGACCATAAAGTTCAAAAATTCTATAAAATGTGTCAAAATGATCCTAATTTGCAAGCTATTTTGTAGATAAAAATTCATAAAGTTTATTCTGTTTATACTTAAGGTTCAAAATTTTAACACTAAATTATCCATAAGCTACTCTTCGAAAATCTATAATAAAAACTTCTACCGGACTTAAAGGAAAAAATTTTATGACCGTTTGAAATTTAAATGTTTACGAAATTGCATAAAATAGTGATTTATTCTCAAATGATTTTAAATATTCGTTATAATTCAAAAAGTATAAGTCACAGAAACTTGAAATTTTTACTAACTTTTAAGATTAGTATTTCCTTTATGTCATATATTTTTCAAAATATTATAACGATTTTTAAACTAATTATAGGTGTCGCATCCATATCGTGTTATTGTACGTTTCACGAAATGGACAACGTTTGCATACATTTCACGAAATGGAATCGCGATTTCTCCACTTCACGTAATTACACGATATGGATAATATTTCGTGAAATGGATACGTAAACTGTCATCAACGGAACTTGTTCCGTCATTTGAATGTCCAAATAGCAAAAATTAAAAAAGTTTAAAAAATTTGAAAGCACGATCTTAGTAAAATAAAAACTAGTATGCAATTATATGAATTATTATTATATAAACTATTATTTATTTAGACTGAAGAATATACCTGCGCTGTTAACTTGGTATCGATATACCCTTTACTTTTACTTATTACTTATTTAATTTGGCTTTTACTAAATTTTGTATCTCTGAATTTATTTCGTCAAAGCTATGTGATTTTTTGCCAGGTTTATCATTATAATATGAATCGAGTTTTTTATAAAACTCAATTTTTTCGTCAAACGACATTATTTTATATTTATATTTTTATATTATATTATATTTATTTTAAGTATAAAATAATAAAATAATATACACATTAAACACACACGTATTAAACAACCTTAGCAAAATGAAAACTGGTAGGTGTGCTTTGGTGGATCTAATAAATTGTCGACGATTATTGGCCGACTATAACAAAAACTGATAAACAGTTTATAAAACAGATAATACCTAAATATAATATTGTGACTGTAGTTTATGATAGAACAGATAAGAATGATTGTCACGCCAAGCCACCAACAGCGCAGGTATATTCTTCAGTCTAAATAAATAATAGTTTATATAATAATAATTCATATAATTTCATACTAGTTTTTATTTTACTAAGATCGTGCTTTCAAATTTTTTAAACTTTTTTTAATTTTCGCTATTTGGACATCCAATTGACGGAACAAGTTCCGTTGATGACAGTTTAGGTATCCATTTCACGAAATATCCATATCATGTAATTACGTGAAGTGGAGAAATCGCGATTCCATTTCGTGAAATGGATGCAAACGTTGTCCATTTCGTGAAACGTACAATAACGCGATATGGATGCGACATAGGCATTTAAAATATTCAATTTTTTTTTTTTTTATAATCTTTGATAAAAAAAAATTGACTTATACTAAATACTTAGTAGTAGTTTATTTATACAAATATAAATTAATTGGAGAACGAAAAAACGATGATCTTTTGAGATGGATTAGTTCCAATCATAAATGTGTAGCAAAAATATTCTTTGATTTAGGTAAATGTAATGTGATTGAAACTTCTAGACAACACAATCATATTCAAAATTCAACTGAAAGAATAGAAACACAAATAATATTTGCCAAAGAAATTAAAAACTAGAATTTAATATAAATCCTTTGGCCAATATTCAAATCGTAAGAATACGGGCTCACTACTATTATATTTAAGCCAACTTGGAAACAGATACCAATTATATATACTTATCAATTTAAATGACTATTATATTTCAAACATGTTATTTTTCAACCCGCATTATATTCTTAATTATTATATATAAATAGTTTTTGTATAATATGGTAACATCGCAGAGTTTTTTATACTATATTGTGTAGATATTATTTTGTATTTTTATATCCTTTATTTCCTTTGATACGCTGACAAATTTGCTCAATAATGTTATAAAAATAGAATTTTATGCTCAATTGTGTTGTAGCCTTTTAAATTTACTTATCAATTATTTTGTCTCATAAGCTATCAAAGGTTATCATGTATAATGAACTCGTAATTATTGTTGAGGTGTAATAACTTAACGTCAATATATCTTAAAAAAAAATCCTATATACGTACGTTGATAACGTAGTATTGATATTATATAATTCCATGTTTTGTAAAAATTTAATATTTTTCGTATTGTATGCTTTGTTTTGCCACGTAGAACTTTTTTTTTTTAATTATACACTGACAAGACTGTGGTGGTATTTGTAATATATTATATTTTATTTAAATATATATTTAATATATAACTTAATATAATTAAATATACGTATATATTATATATATTTAAATAAATAAGTAAATGCGGAATAATATTTATGAAGTAAACCACAATGCACAAATTATCTAATTTTGATAATTAAGACTTTATATTTTAATACTCGACATGTTTTTAATTTTATGAACTTTCTCTGTAGAAAAATAATTTGATTATCTTGTCAATTGTCACATTTATTATTAAAGAAAACAATAAATGTGCCATATGCAACGTATTTGAATATTATATTTATTAAACTGCTCGGTATTAACATTGCTAACATTGTTTTTAAAACATTTTTCCAACACGTATGTAACCAGGCTTTTTAAAAATAAACTTTTTGTCAACCAATAAGAAATAAAATACATCAATATTCACCATTAAAAGTGTTTTATATTGTCTTGTACTCTTAAGGCGTTGAAAACAAAGATGGAGGAAAGCAATTTTATTGGTCAGTTTTATCCATTGGAATGTGATCTAACGAATGAAAATGAAATATTGAAAGCTTTTAAATGGATCGATGACAACTTAGGTGGTATACATTTTCTGATCAACAATGCTGGCATCATAAGAAAATCTTCTATTTTAGGTAAGAATAACGATACTTTAAAAATGAAAACAACAATTTTAATTGAAGACATAAATTAAAATGTATTCTTATTA
The DNA here is from genome assembly GCA_025469195.1 of Chaitophorus viminalis. Classification (NCBI taxonomy): domain Eukaryota; kingdom Metazoa; phylum Arthropoda; class Insecta; order Hemiptera; family Aphididae; genus Chaitophorus; species Chaitophorus viminalis. The sequence goes on from JAIPRK010000223.1 coordinate 6,266, forward strand.
TTATTTAATGAATATTATAATCATTCATATTCAATAATACTGATCAGTGTGTTTTTGTTATCAAAATGAAAATAAAAAATAAACGTATTTAAAAATTATTCTGCATGTCCGTGCTTGAAAATTTTTTAGATACGAATAAATAATAGTGGGTAAAAAACCAATAGGATTATATTAGTTTTTAAAATTGTTGAAAATTGAGTTGATTGATACCATATTATAGCTAACAAATAAACATTTATATTACTTATACATATATTAAATGTGATTTCGTTATATAACTACTGACTTCGAGCTAAATTGAATGTCAACTGTAGTTGGCTATACATTATTTCGTTCTATTCGTTGTGGTGTCAGCTTGATTTGAATAATACATGGTATTATCATTTTCACAAATTCAACTTTACTATTTTCTTAAGATGGTTCTATGGAAAATTGGCAAGAAATAATCGACTGTAATGTTATGGCACCTGCAATATGTTCGAAGGAAGCTTATAAGCTGATGAAGAGACACAACGTTAGCCGGGGACATATTATTCAAATCAATAGGTGAATATTTTGAAATCGATAATAACATTCTCCAAATAATGTATAATATACGTAGCGAGTATGGATTTATGTACAGCTGTGCTAAATTGTGTATTTTAAATAATTCTTTGATTTCAGTATAACTGGTCACTCATTTTCAGTGAACCCGGGAAACAAGATGTACAACGCGTCGAAACAAGCACTGAGAGTGTTGACCGAAGGTCTTCGTCACGAAATCGCTGTGGCTGGAGATGCACACATCAAAGTTTCTGTGAGTATATTGCCCAAAGGCCGAGGCGTTATAACTTACTGTCTTGTTACGAACAATCGAATAAAAGTTGTTTTATGTCACTTATATAAGTGATTTTGTAATTTTTGCAGTCCACATAACAGTTACATGTTAATTGGTCGCCTTTTTTAAAAAATTTGTACTTTCAGTAAACGTTTATTAGCAAGAATAGAGTGGGCTTAAATTTCCGAAGAACATCGAAAATAATAAATTAAAATTCAATTTTAAATAATTAAAATAATAAATCATATAGATTTGTATTTTCCTTGTGTTTTTACTATAATACGTGATCGCATAAACATATTATTATAAGGAAAAATATTGATCATACGTCATTAATGTAAAATCGATCATGTTATCGTTCAATGGAATATAAAATCGATGTTTCATTTTTATACAAATTAAAACTTAAAAATGTAATATAACGTATAAATAATCATTACAATAAGTAATGTGTACGTGTAGATTTCATAATCGTGTATCAAAAGTGTTTGTAACAAATTTTGAAACATGATGTATAGTAATCTATTAATATATAATATAGTTATATAAAAATATTTAAAAAACATGTCTTTATAAATGTACAAATTCCACTTATATTATCGTCAAGACAGTCGTTTAACAATAAAATTGTCAATAAAAGTTATGAATATTATTCAAACATTTAAATAATATATTATTATAATATTTTTCAACCCACGCAGAGCATCAGTCCCGGTTTCGTGGACACGGAAATATTCGATGCGGCCAAAATACAACACTCAAAATTGAATTCTTCTGTGACGCTGAGCGCAGAAGAAATGGCCGACATGATTGTTTTTGTCATGTCAACCGGACCAAATATCTTGGTAATTAACATATATATATTTTATATTAATTTTGCAGATTAGTTGTGCACTTTAAACAATAATTGGGATGGAAATCAACTCTGTCGCTAAATACAAAAGTTTATTTTTTTTCAGATTGCCGAAATGATAGTTCTTAGCCGAGGTCGTACGATACAAACATATCCATAGCGAAAAAGATTTTATTAAGTTCTGTTTGTAAATGCACTGGTTATCCAGAAATCTTTCCGTCTCTAACTTTAATAGTTGTAGCGCTTAAATGCTTAAGATTATTAAAAATGTATAAATTGTTCACGAGTTATTATAATATTATTATTATTATTTAATTGAAGAATATAATGAGGCCCATTATAATAGGTACAGAGAATATCATGTGAGGATCATATATGTTCCATTTAATTACAATATATAACTGTCATGAAGTGGTTTGGAAAAGAGTTTTTAGATAAAAAAAATACATTTTTATATTTATGGACTAGTAAACCCTTATTATTTTGAATAATAAAAAAAAAATATTGTATTATAATATAATTTTATAACAGCTTATAAAAAATTATTTATGACTAGTAATTGTCCACTAGTTATAAAAACAAATTATTTCAAAATAATTGTAACTTGTATTATAAAACAGATTGTGTAAAGCAGTATGTTTATTCCTACACTCCAAGCCTGATAAACTGTGTCGTTATTAGTGTTACTAACGCTGGAGTCAGACATTCTAGAATTACAATTGTTTGAAAATATTAAAACCATTAGTTACCTACATTTTATCTTTTAGATTCTGAAGTGATGGAATCTATTGATTTTACAATGATGTGTATTTTTTTTTTTTGTGTCTGACGACACCTTTTTTGATAGTAAAAATGATTTTATTTTCTCAAACAGCAACTTTCCTGATAGGAAAGTGAATGTAGATGGTACTTGGGCAAGTCAAAAATCTAACTTTTAAAATATTTTTTAAAAAAATCGAAAAAAACGATAAAAAAATTTTACAAATAAACGGGAAATTTTACGCAAATTCACGTTTCTACAAAATACATTTTTTTAAAATGCTCTAACTCAAAAACGAAAAACCGCAAAAACTTGAAATTTTCACCAAACCTCGTTCATAGTGTAGGCAGTGGTGGATTAACCACTAGGCTCGTGAGGCTCGAGCCTAGGTCGGCAACTTGTAGGAGACGGACATTTTTTTATGTTATACTTTTTTCTTATATCTTTTTACTCTAGAAAAAGATTAATGACATTCAAATGGTGTACTTATCATTTTTGGTATCTGAAAATACGAAATTTAACAATTTAAATCTCTGATGGGAGCCTATTCTTGAAACGTCGATTTGCGTGGAGTGGCCTGTTCGAAAACACGAGATGATAAGTCGCCCTATAAGAAATCATCGGGATAAGAAATTATCACGCACATTACCCTTTCGCACATATCCGATCCGGGTCCATTCCAAGTCCATTCCAAGTCCCATCCGACAGGTCATCTGCGTTTTCGGAAATATGAACTTTTTATTTTACAACGTACGTATTCACACTTCCGAGTTCTCTCCGAGCCTTCCAAACTTTCTCCAATCAAAAAAATATTTTCAGTGACCTATTTTCTTCCGATCTTTCGTCCGAGCTCGGTCAGCTTTTGACGGAATGATATCGGATCGGATCATGTATGAACATGACTTGGTTCTGAATTATGTGTATTTAGTTCCCTGAAACTACTAGGAATGCTAAAAATAAGAACGGAGCCGAATCGAATATATTGTGTGAAACTGTGAAAGGATCTACACGTGTAACGTATGAAAAATACGCGGCCGCCAAATAAGAATAAACCAAAATTGTCCAGTTTTTCTCACTAATAAGGCGACTGACAATATTAAATATCGATTTAATATAAACTGATTGGTGATAATATTGTTAGCGAGTCCACGAGTGAATATAAATCAATTTGTTGGCGAGCATTTTTTAATGTTTAACTGTCCGACAAAAAAATTGGATTAATTAAGATTCGCAATTAAAAGCTCGAAAAATCTGCATTAAATCATTGGAACTTGTAAAATTATATCCCAACAAAAACACTCCTTCAACTCTATGTAAAAAAAACGCCAAGTGAAAAAAAACTTTAAAGATAAATGTATTATGATAAAATAAAACAATAAATAAATAGATAATACATAAAATATAATGATAAAATATTACCTTGATAACCGATAATGAAAAAAAAATATACCAAAGTATTAGGTACCTGGCTAACCAAACATTATAATTGGACTTTTATAAATATAAGATAGTATTTCATTAAAAACTATGACCTGACCAATGTAAGATGTGTAAGATTAAGTATACATTAGCTACAGCCAAAAACAATTGTTCGATTCATTTGAAACTTTAATATAATAAATGTTATAGTAAATTGAATAGAAATTGACCGTGTATTAGTGCACTATGAAATAAAATTCGAAAATATTATTTTTAAAGGTGAAACCCAATTATTTCAAAATTGCTGCAAATTGTTATTACTTTACCACTACTAAGATTTATTTAAGAAATGCAATAGGTCTAAATAGGAATAATGGTCTAGCTTTATTAAATATTTACAAAGATATAAGGAATGATCCTGAAGCTTAATAACTAATGAATATATATAAAATATTTTTTAAATAATATTACTTAAATTTAATTAACAGTATAACAACAGTAAATACATTTTTTATATTTTAAGCCGGCAAAGACGGGTAATTCACCTAGTATATATAAGAAATATATTAAGTTATACTTATATTAAAATATTATGTCAATATTTGCTTTTCACACTTTATAATAAATAAATGTGACTACGTATTTTAATAATTAGTAAATGGCAGTAAGAATAATTTCTGTGATCTTCTATTATATTTTCAAGTATTCAGTAAATTTTTTTTATCAAAAATTATAATTATATAAAAAAAAACCGAATGAGCCTCGCTCTGCTGTACAGTAAGGGCTGGAGTGTACCTCGTTTATAGAATTATTACAATGGATTTGTTATATTTGAATGCAATGATAGGTACCATTTTATTTGATTAACGGTTCTGAACGAAGATGATACATTGGTGTAGAATTGGTATATTATAATATATTATGTAATATTTAAATTGAAACATAATGTCAATATTTGCTTTTCGAATGCTTATAAAAAAATTGTATTGTACATATGGATTCAATAATAATTTTGCGAAAATAATTAGGCCTATGGATTTGAATAAATTTCAAATGACAGCTAATGTGGAATCTTCTGTTAAATTTTCAAGTATTTTATATCAGCAAAATTATTTTATCAACAATTACAAAAAATAAAATATAAAAGAATCGAGTATTTCAAATGCCTCTAAGTTGCTAAAAAATCAGTATAACAGTATTTTATATTTAAATTGAAATATAATGCAATAGTATGCAATTTCGTAAAAACTTAAATTTCAAACAGTCATAAAATTTTTTCCTCTTAGTGCGGTAGAAATCTTTTTATATATTTTTGAAGATTAGCTTATGGACAAACTAGTGTTAAAATTTTGAACCTTAAATATAAACAGAAAAAATTTTATGAATTTTTATCTACAAAATAACTTGCAAATTATAGTGATTTTGACACATTTTATACAAATTTGAGCTTTATGAGCTTATAAAAAAAAATTGAGTGAAACGATCACCGTTATTTTCTATTGAAGATAAGTTAAGCTTATTATAAACATTGTATTAAATTTTTGAGAGTTTTTGGCCAGTCAATTAAATTTTATAGGTGTTTAAAAAAAAACTTACAAAAATCGAAAATTTAAATTGTCTATAAATAAGTCAAAATACTTTGAAAACTTAACCACGTATAGAGAACACCAATATAAAGATTTGGTGAAAATTTCAAGTTGTTGCAGTTTTTCGTTTTTGAGTTAGAGTATTTTAAAAAAATGTAGTTTGTAAAAACGTGATTTTGCGTAAAATTTCCTGTTTTTTCGTAAGTTTTTTATCGTTTTTTTCGATTTTTTAAAAAAGTATTGAAAAAGTTGGATTTTTGACTTGCCCATGTACCATCTACATTCACTTACCTATCAGAAAAGTTGCTGTTTAAATCGAAGCATTTTTACTGCCAAAAATCGTGTCCTCAGACACAAAAAAAAAAAAAAATAAAAAAAAAAAACACACATCATTGTAAAACCAATAGATTCCATCACTCCATTCAGAATCTAAAAAAAAGAAAACGCACATCATTGTAAAATCAATAGATTCCATTACTCCGTTCAGAATCTAAAAAAACCAATATTTCAAATGGCTAAATTTTTTTCAACTACCATGTTTGATTTACTATAAATAATATAGGCTATAATGTTTAAATATATACAAATATATATTATAAATATTTCAATTTTTCTTCTATTAAAATTCTCTCTTAGAATTTATCTTTTAAGTACGGAAATATACATAACACCAGATAAAGAAATCTAATTACAACATATAGGTAGGTACCTGTAATATAAAAACTGATAAAATAATAGTTATAGGTAACACAAAAAAAATATAAACGAACTTTAAGCCGGAAGCTATTTCTATATAATTTGCTTAGTCGGAGTTTTAAGTAAATATTCTTACGTATACTTACGACTTCTATTTTACACACCGAGACCAAATGCTGATAAAAAAATGTCTTATATTGCATTTTTTCATAACCATATATAATCTATACTAAAGAAGAGATTTAAGTTACGTTTTATATTCTACTAAAATCACCAAATGATGTTATTAAATTTATAAATTTATCTATTAATTATTTTGTACTTTTTTAGTTATGAAAATGTATTTGAAATATTTTTACATTCATTTTATTTCGAGTTTTTAGCTGGAATTCAGTGCTTATTTATGTTTATAAGACGGTGACAAAGCATGTGGGTATGGCGTACCCTTAAAATAATTTTAACTGAGTTTAACGTTAAACTTCGGTTGTGATATTATTATCAATCGGCTATTTATGTGCTTATACAAGTAATAAATTAATTATTATAATAATATGAATAAAATACCGGGATAAAAATAAAGACCTATGATAGTTTTCTAATATGAAGGTAATACTACATCAGTGCCGTAGCTTACTTCAATTTATAGCAAAAAATCTTCAGTCTATAATATTCAATTTACTTAAACTCCGTTTACGTTTAATTGATAAAATTGAAATTATTTTACCCTTCAGTTAATTGCTTGTGTAAAGAAAAAGTATAAATGCCATATAATTCTATATATGCCACTATATTTTGCCTTGTCTAAATAAACAGTAAAAAGAACCAGACGGTGACTCACTGCTCTGTACAGTAGGGGATGGAGTGAGCCTCGTTCATAGGATAGGTTATTATAAGGTATGTATTAAATCTGAATGTAATAGTATCATTGCATACGAAAAACGATTCTGAACGAAGATGATTTGTCAGTCTAGAATAGCTATATATAATATATTATGTTATGTCAATATTTGCTCTTCAAACGTTTATAAAAAATAATTGTGCCTATGTTTTTCAATAATTATTGAATGACTGTAAAAACAACTTTTGTGGAGTTAAATTGCCAAGTAATTCGTTCCAATAATTTTTTTTTTTAACAGTTAAAAAAAAATCGAAAATTTCAAATGCCTTTGAAATATTGCTTAAAAAATAGCAAAATATTTTGAAAAAATTGTTTTAAGAAGATGCCAATTTTAACAACTAGTAAGCGTTTCAAGTTTCTATGACTTTATTTAAATTTAAAATCGTTTGAGGTAGTTATTTTATGCAATTCCGTAAAAATTTTAAACTTTAAACGTTCATAGACATTTTTTCTAAAAGTTTAGTAGACATTTTTTTATAGATATTTGAAGATTTTCATGGATAACCTTTTATTAAAATATTGAACCTTAAGTATAAATAACAAAAATTTTATGAATTTTTAACTACAAAATATTATTGTGATTTTGACATATTTCATACAATTTTGAACTTTAGGGGATTATAAAAATATTATTTTTAAAAGATTTTCGATTTTTTTATAATGAAAATAAGTACAACTTAAAATAAACTTCATATTCAATTTTTAAGATTATTGGACAGCTTTTTTTTACCGATCATTTTAAAAAAAAATTTCAAAAAACAAAATGTTTAGTGTCTTTAAATAGATCAAAAAAAGAACTACCATGTATATTCATTTTCCTTTCAGAAAAGTTGCCATATAAGGAAATCGTAGCATTTTTACTGCTCCAAAAAGTTACGTCAGACAAAAAAAAAAAAAAAAAATAAAACACACACTTTATGAAATCAATACAATCATCACTCCGTTCAGAATCTAAAATAATACTTGCTTCAAATTTACTTTTGTTACTAAATTATATTTTAAAACTAGTATTAATATTGAAACCCTGAATAATTCTATATTTAACTAGTCAAAACTCTCAAAACTAGTTTTCACAGCTCAATTTTGTCAAAGCTAGTTTTGAAGAATTTCAGGTTTTAATTGTAACATATTTATTATACCTTTATAAAATTACATGTTTTCACTGATCATACATCATCTAGCCATAATCGTTGAAGTAATGAGTATAAAATTAGGTTAGTAGTTTTGTTTTATGATGTGGATACAATTATTTGAAAATCAATAAATGTAATTTTTTCTGAATTTTCTGTTCTGTTTGAATGTAATAATAATGTAAGTATTCAGCGTATTATTTGAATTATCGGAAAAATGTTTAATTTTTTTTTTTAGCCATCATCACTAGCTATGATTTAATTAAAACCGATTATGATAAAATGAGCATATATTATATATATAGCATTATATCGTTGCATTTCATGGGACATCAAAGTTTTACTTATCATATACGAGATAATATTTAAATCGATATAATAAAATAATGTTTTTTCACCAGTATAAAATTTATCATAAATACACGCACATGTGACCTAACTAACGCAGTTAATATGGAACATACTCAATCACCTACACACTACAGTTGAACGCGAAGAAACACGCAGTGTTGATTTTTTTAATTTTTTTTAATTTTACGTGGTTGGTTAAATTTTACTCGTATACTTCATTAAATGGATCACCTAAAAAGCCGTATTGCCGTGGTAACTGGATCCAGTGCTGGTATTGGGGAGGCATTGGCGATTAAACTGGTTAAAGCCGGACTCATCGTCGTGGGGATGGCTAGGAGGATTCATAGGCTTCAGGTGAGTTTCAACAACTATTCATCGAAAACCTTATAACACTTGCGCAAGTCACCTCAGTCAGTTAGATATACTACTAATAATATTTATGACCGACATCGAATGAATTTTCGCACACACGGTCCTTAGATTTTGGCTAAGAAAACATTGTTTCGAACGATCACGAAGAATATGTCATGTTAATTTATTCAATAGAAGTCTGAATAAATTTACGATGAACCGATATTATAAATGAATTAAGTAGGTAATTAGCTATATGTATATGCTATATTGGACATATCAACGGTATCAGAATAAAAAGAGAACCGGACACAGACTAGCTCTACAGTAAGGGGTGGAGTGGACCTTCTTCATAGAATAGGTTTTAATAAATGATATATTAAATCTGAATGCAATTCTAGGTATCATTGTTTACGAAACACGATTCTGAACGGAGATGATTTGTTACTCTATAATATGTATATACTATATATAATATTTTATGTTGTATCTTGTATTTAAATTGTAATATTATGTCAATATTTGCTCTTCAAACGCTTAGGTATAAAAAATAATTTTGTCTGTATTTCAATAATTTTTGAATGATTGAAGAACAACTTTTGTGGGATCTTCTATTAAATTGCCAAGTAAATTGCTCTAGCGAAATTTTTTTCAAATAATAATAAAAAAAAAGATTAAAAAAAATCGAATATTACAAATTTTCAAATGCCTATAATATATGCCTATCATAGTTTAAAAAATAGTAAAATATTTTGAAAATAAATTATTTGAAGAGAATGCCAATCGTAATAACTGATAGGACTTTCAAGTTTCTACGAATTTTTTGAATAATAAAAATAATTTTTTCTGAATGTCTGATAGAAAATTTTTTTTTGATTACTTAAAGAAAAACTTATGGATAATTTTGTGTAAAAATACTGAACCAAAAGTATAAATATCAAAAACTTTATGAATTTTCAACTACAAAGTTTTATTGCGATTTTAACATATTTCATATTCATAAAATTATGAACTTTAGGGGCTTATAAAATATAGTATCAAGTATAAGATAAGTTATATAATTTTTTTTTTTGATTGATTTTTGTATTAATTTAAAATTAAATCCGGTAAGATATTGGTATTGAAACTTTTGTGTTTCTATTTTATTCTACCCCCCCCCCCCCAGACAATACAAAAATATGTATACGGAAATTTATTTTATACTTATTTTAAAAAAGTTACCAAAATAATCATTAATGCTGTTATTATTTTATGTGCTGTTAAGGCATTGCAAAAAAAAATGGAAGAAAGTAATTACATCGGTCAGTTCCATCCATTGGAATGTGATTTGACAGATGAAAATGACATAATGAAAGCTTTTAAGTGGATTGACGAACACATCGGTGGTATGCATTTTCTGATCAACAACGCTGGCATCGTAAGGTTTTCTCCCATTATAAGTAAGAATAAACTATTAAAAAATTTCGAATAGAAAAAATATTATCATATTCATAAACGTGCCATTTTTTTGTATTACACTAAAAAGTAGCTGTATGCTTTGGAGAAAATAACAACAACTTTTGAAACAAATTTTAAAAAAAATATAATTATTTCAATATTACATTATTTATTTCCTGGTTTTAATGAAATATTATCAACACACTTGCAAAATAGGTAACACATCGACTTGAAAAAAAATTTATGTATAATTGGCAACTTCCTAAGGTTTTAAAATTTTCTTAGGTTATATGATGTAATAATAAATTTATTATTTACAATCGTACATACATATGCATATACATATATATATATTATACATATACACTACAATACTACAGTATAGCTATACTAAGTATTATTATTTATTACCTTAAATAAGTATAATAAATCCAATTTATTAATTTAATTGGATTAAAACTCCAAGAAAATACGATAAAGTACGATCCATTTATTTTAGAATAGTACAAGGGCCAAGGAACATATTTTAACCTAATGACAGAGTTAAAATCTACACAAAAATTATTTGAAACTTGTAGGTACCATTGTATGATTCAAAGCTATAATATTAAAATGAGGATTAAGAGGATGTAATACACCTGTAATTTTAGGGTGAAAATAGGCACTTTACACGAGGATAAAACAAAATGGTGTACTATTTTGTTGTTTTATAATATATATATATAATAGTTTATGCACTATGTTTCGGTATAGGTGGTTGTTCGGACAACTGGCAAGAAATAATTGACTGTAATATATTGGCACCCACAATTTGTTCGAGAGAAGCTTATAAATTGATGAAAAAACACAATATCAGTCAAGGTCATATAATTCAAATTAACAGGTGGACAATTTAAAACCCATATACTAATTAAATATCGATGACATCACAAATTTCCAACGTTTTAATAATATTATAATTTAATATATAAAATTATATCTATTATCCATAATCTATAATCTATGTCTCAAGGTCCTGGCATCGGAAATGAGTTCGTCTACCTCCAACATTTGCGGCGTCTTTTCATTCAGTTTGTATTTCCATTTTATCCTTTCCTTGGTTTCAATATTCCTATCTCATGAAAATCGTAGTTTTCTGATGTTTGATCACAATCGTCTCCCTCCTAACTCTTTCTCCTTAATGATTCTCTTGATTGCACTCATCATGAAGACCTCATTTGTATGCAACACTCCTCATCTACAGTTTTATTGTCCTGATCTACTTCTTAGCGGCCGTCTTTTTGCCACTATATATCTTCCAATCTTCTAACGTACCTTGTACATCATCAATTTATGGTTGAAACAAACGTATTTATAATATAAGTTTCTAAATGTAAAAAATAAAAATAATGTATGATTTGTAAAATGTGATTTACCCTCATACAGTGTTCATACTTAATATTATTGCAAATTATTAAGGTTGTTATTGTAATCCATATTTTTCATTATATTTTAGTTTAACAGGCCATTCGTTTTCGGTGAATCCGGGAAACAAGATGTACAATGCGTCGAAACAAGCCCTTAGAGTGTTGACTGAAGGCCTTCGCCATGAATTAGCCGTGGCTGGAGATGTTCACATCAAAGCTTCCGTGAGTTAACTCATATGTACTATTCATGACGTTAAATAAAACGTTGCGAATTAAAAAAAAAAAATTCAATAAATTATAATCTGCTGAAGATTCTCTAAATCGGCATATTTAAATACAAAAGCAACTACAAACTATTGTGCTAATAATCGATTTCGATCACATATTTTTGTTGTCCGTCGTAATTGTAAGCTATTGATTTTATAATATATCAATAGAATATGTGTCTACAACAAAGCTGAAATTCAAATTTGACAGTTTATTTGTAAAACAAAATATGATCAAATTTAGTAACGAAAATCATATTACGTCTAAATAATGTTGTAAAACATGACCTAAGAAAATATCATCAATTTTTATCGTATAATAATGAACGGAAAAAGTTGATTTAAAATTGACTAAAATATACAGTTTTCAAATTTTGAGGATTGTTAAATAAGGATAAACATCTACTAAATTACTATACTTTAAATCACATGTAATCTTTTTAAAAATTTCAAAGTTATTCTATAATTCAAAAAAGTTATTGTTCCATGAAAAAAAAACCCGAATTGACCGAATTGTACTACAATGTATTTCTTAGTTTTGACGAAAACAGTGTATTCAAAGGCATAACAAATAATGACATCAATAATATAAGAATCTAATAATATAAAATAGCAAACATTCTAAAACAGAAAATATCCCTCTGTTTGATCGAGAAAGCCCAACTCTTGCACCACATCAGATTTCAATTTGATGGTTAATATAATATTATCTTATACACACGATACTATGATACGATAAACAATAAGTTAGTACAATACGATAGCCGATACGTTTTTTTTTTTTTAACTAAATCATGCAAAAATCTATTTTCCGATTCTGAGGTCATATAAGCGAAAATAAAAATTTACCATATGCGAATCGTGAGTTATAATATTATGTTTTTGTACGAAGAGCATCAGCCCTGGTTTTGTGGACACAGAAATATTCGAAGCGGCCAAAATACCGCACGTCAAGTTAAACGCGTCTGTTACGCTGAGCTCGGATGAAATGGCCGACATGATTGCTTTCGTCATGTCAACAGGACCCAATATACTGGTAATTAAAGTATTTTACATTACACGGAGCTGAAGTGACGTGGTTGACATTTCTGATTGGGAGGGTCGTGTAAAATTATCACCAAAGGAGGATCACCACAGAATAATATCGAAATGGAAAAATACCACGAAAAAAATATTTATTTAGTCCGTAGAAATTCCAACGTTACTAACGTTGTATTCAATTTTTATAATATTATATAGAAAATAATTTGAAAAAGTCGGATACAACTTATAGTATCTACTGTTGATTAACATAAGAAAATCAAACTTTTGAAAAAAAATTGATTAGATAAGATTTTTTAGTAAATATTCCTAATAAGAATACTTAAACATAAATAAAAAAACGGTCATCTGTGTTTCGGGAGCCTCTTCAAAAATGCCAAACCGATAAAAACATAATCATTATTAGGAAATTATTTTTTTTTTTAATCTAAAAATAAAATAAATGTTATATTGAAATATTTTTCAGCTATATCATTCATACGAATAATTTTTTAATTTTTTTATTTCTTAAATACAATCTACAATCTTATATCACTTTGACCCAATAAGTAGATGTGAAACAAAATAGTTATATATAAATTATAAAAAAAAAATACATCATATCCTTAATAACATTTATACATAATACGTGATATTTTTGAGAAAAGCAGCCCCCCATTAGTAACACTTTTATTTACTATTTACGAATAAATAGATAAATAATATAAATTAATCACGATCCCGGGCCTTCACGATGCCCCTTTCTGTTACGTCACTAACACTTCTATTACTATTATTACTTTTTGAAATAATTATGAAATCGATTCTATCAAGTTAATTTAATTGCATTGATATTTCAGATTGCTGAAATGATTGTACTCAGCCAAGGGCGTACTATTCAAACGTACGCACCTTCAGAATCATATGAATTGAACGTTGGTTCTATTAGAAAGAAGAATACAAATAATAATAAAATGAAGCTTGGAATTCCTAACTAGAAAATTATTCATTGAAATTAAATATCAAGAAGCTTAAAATTACATATATATATATTGTATGGAAATATTAGTTTTATTATATTTGTATTTAAATAAGACCATTCAAAATACATTCAGTATTCATAAAATAAAGGCGTTAAGTAAGGATACAATGTGAATCAATCTTAACTAGAATATTACACTTAACAAATAAGAAACTAAATGTTTATTCTAAATATATAATAATCAACTGGTAATTATAGTACACGGTGTTATAGATTTATTGAGATTACGTACCTATAGTTAGTAAAATTTTAGGTATAAAACACTCAAGTCAAACCGGGAAATCTTGATTTAAAAAAAGGAAAAAATCAAATTCATATTAAACCGAAAAACTAATTTATATAGTCATATAGTAAATAAAAATAGGTATTAAATAATAATGAACAGTAGAACTATTGGTACTAATGGAAGCCCAAAATTCTTAACCGTTATAAATTTGATGTGATAATGGAACCTAACGACATGTACATCCGACATCAGATATCGATGGTATTGTATTATTGTTATGTCAAATAAAAACTTCTTCAAATCTTAAATAACACTTTTATGGGGTCGACAGAGGAAATTGAAGACCATAAATTTTTATCAGCTCGTAGATCCTTACACACTTGTCAGACCTGTGCCACATATTTTCTAATATTAGAACTTCGAAAAACGTACATGAACTTCTTCTGTAGTCAACTTCTCTATAATTAAACAATGGATTCTTATATAATTTTCGAATGCTTAGCAGTTTTGCCCAATAGGAAAATCAAAAAAAAAAAAAAATAGCTTTGAGCCATCTATATGGAATTGGTAGGCACAAGTCATTTTTACGTAACTATACGTAAAATAATGATTGTTAATATGAATATAATAGGTGTTTACACAGGTAATGACTTTTTTCCCCGGATAAAATGATTGAAACCTGAATTTTACATTTCGCTGTAGATTTAGTATTATTTCCAATTGGGGAGGAATCCCAATAGTATACACTTCTGTTCACATAAACTTGTATTTTATAATAAATTGATTTGTGATGCAAGATAAAAAATAAATATAAAAAAATGATACTGAATACTATTTAATTTGATCAGAAAATGTTAAAGCTCAGTAAAATACTAAAATAACACCACTCTAACGGAACTCTTGGGGTGTTAGTTTTGAATGTTTTTGAGGTGGAGGATATAAGTATTATATTTTAAAGAAAGCTCGTTTTCTCAAATATTTGAGGTTTGTATAATTTTCTTAATAAAGAAATATGTACACATTCAACGTGTTTCTAATAAAAACCATAAATCTTAATTAAAATAAATTTGAAATCACCAAAATTAAACTTGCCATCAGGTATAATTTAGTACCGAGAATAAGGATACCCGATATTATGCAATATTAGAGCATTACTGATTTATCATTAAACACGTTGTACATCACAATACGAGTAGGTTGATACTTCTAAGTGACATAAACATTTGAACACTTCAACCAAATTTGTTTTTATTAATATAATATCATTATCATACAATTATTATGATTCATAATAAAACGTGTTTTAATGCCGTTAATTGTTATGGTATTTCAAGTAAAATTAAATTAAATTACCAAGTATATGAGTATATATATTTCTCTAAAGTTGGGAGGTCTATGAGCATTTGAGCATCAGCGTTAAGTTAAATATATATAAAAAAAATATCACAAAACCGTAATTGAAAATATTCTATTGCAACAACAGTCATATGATAATATGATATATTACGTTTTACATTGAAATCATTATATGTGTTACAAACTGTATAGTTTATTATAAGTTTATACTGAAAACTGAATACTACCTGTAGTGATTATCATTTATTATTAAGACAAATATTTGCGTTAAAACCATTTAAATGCTAAGAATCAAACAAATCGATCAAAAAACAAAATAAATTACATCAAGATTAAATAATCCAATAATGGCTTTTACCTTGCCAAATATCAAGAGCCAAAGAGAACATTATAGGGAACTTTAGATTTATATTCCATAAACTCCTTTAGTTAAATGGTAGCACCCCTCAACATATTATATTTATAGGTTAAATTAGTACCACGGAAATCGGTTTAACTTAAATTTCATTTAGCCTACCATTGTTGTCAAGTTTGGAAATAGCCAAATAGGATAAGTGAGATCAATTGTAAAGGGTCATGCACTCATGCTTAAACATGCAAGGTTCTAATGTTGTTGAATACATTTCGACTAACTGATCATAGTGACTGCCTAGGTCAAGGGTCAATAACGACTAGTTGTACATAGCCACTTTGTTAGCAATACCTGTGTTATAATGTATTATTTATAACTATTACATAAATATTATTTATGTCACACACCGATGGACATAAAAACACGAACATATTTATTTTTTTATCCGAGGCGTAACGATACTCAACTCGAAATTCGAAGTCATTGTAAAGTACTATATAACATAATGTAATGTTTATGTTTTATAGTTTACCCTCGCAGCCAATTTATTACTCGTATATTCGAACTTTAGATCAAAACCATTATCTAATGAACGAATGAACGAATAAAAATCGTAAAATAGTAACTAGTAGTTGTTTTAAAATCAAAAGAATCATCGTAATTTGTAATCAACAACATAATATTTTATACGCGTTATGGGTTTAGAATTCGGACAAAAATTGCTTTTAATCTTATTGAAATGTCGGTCTTTATAAATTATATTTATTATGAATATGAATTATGTAGTTACAGGTAATCACGATGGAATTTATACCATAAGGACTTTAACTTAATATAATTTTATGCTATATTAATGAAACCATTTCTATAAAATAAGTGTCGTTACGTAGTACGTACACGTATGGAAATATACAATATTTCAATGTTCAGTATTAACGATAAAGCTAATACGCGATTTGTACGTGAATGGGTTATTTAATTATTTAAATCCAGATTATACCGTATTATTTAAATTGTATTTAGTTTGAATTCGTGTTTCATTTACTTCATTTTTCCGATTGAAGTATTTGTTCTATACGCAAGCGTTAAACATTTTAATAACATTTCATAAGCTTTATGATTTGAAATTTACGTTATCAGTTTGCAAGAGCCTAGAAATCATATTATGGTTTCTTCCCGACGAAAAAAAAAGTTCCTAATTATCTGACATAATATTATAGTATAATACCATAATATCAGATCTATGAGAGTAAATTAATAAAAACAAAACGGCTAAATCAGTTCACTGATTTCACAATCAAATATTACTTTTATTTCTGAACCAAGTTTTTTTGAGAATATTCGACAATTATTCCTAAGTTGTATCGATTATTGTATTTTAGTCAGGTCCCGATTTACTAATTTTTTTTTAACTTGTGATTAAACGTTAGATGATTCCAATAAAAAATTTCAGTTATAGTTTAATAACATATTCTATAATATAATATATAAAATATAATTCTGATACGGTATTGAGATATGTAGTTAGTATTAGTAGATGACATTAATAAATATTTTGTATTAAATAGCTGTAACTTTAGGTAGGTACCCATACATACAAACCACAAACGCTCCAAACAGTCAATACCATTGGTTTATTGATTTTCATTTTATTGAATTAAATGTATTCAGTTTTCGTACAGGTACCCCGAAAAATATTTAAGAGTACTATGAACTTAATTACAAATGTTTCACGTTATAAGCCTTTTGAAAAAATAAAGTAATATTCTTAGTGTTATAACTTACTTATAAGTTATAACAGTTTCACTACATGATAATATACTTACTCGTATTTTGCATAAATTTATTTTTACAAAATTGGATATTCTTAACTAATCGTGCTATTACAAAATGATTAATGAAAAAGAGGGTTGATAGTGTTGATACATCTCTGATAAACTGTTGTATCTATTGTTATGCGTTTAGTTTGCACTTGGAAATCCAAATGTGTTCAATAATATTTTTATTATTATTCGATTTAATAATCAAATAAAATCGTTAACAATATGTATGAACACCAATTTAACTTTCAATGAATCCTTCAGTCACTTAATTAATTGTAAATCTTACAATGCATAAATTATTGTGAGGAAAATACTAAAATAATATTGTAGTTGCCGATTACCCCGACTAACTTAGCTATCTTCGACTATTCGAGATGTTTAAAGTTTGATAAAATTCAAATGCACACTAGACTTCATTTAAAAATTCCAATATATATAAATTGATCACAATAATATTCATTAAATACTATTTTAATTTTAATTGGATTGTGTAACGAACCTATTAGAATGTTTTGTCATTATTACTCACATTATTGTTATCATATAACTTATTATTTATTAATAATTATCAGTCTTAGCACTTAGCAGGTATAATTATTTTCAGACACACTATTATGCTAACATTATTTTCCATATTATCAATATTTATTGTTGAGACAAAGATACTTGTGTAATATAAGTTTCTAATAAAAAAAAAAAATACTCTATTTACGGATTCCGAAGTGACGATATTCGAATGTTTCGATTATTTTAGTCGTATTCCAAGAAACACTCAAGTCCGATAATATACGAGTAATGAATATCAATAAGTATAAGTATCATATATACATAATGCATACTATACAAGAATTACAACTTACGAGTCCATATGGTTATAGTAACACACATGGTAACTCTAACTAGATGAGATTATTTTTAAATGGTTGCATTTTAACACAAAAATTGACAATAATTTATTTTAAATCGAAAACGTGGAAAATAATTTTTGACATGCCTCCGGTACTAAGATCATTATATTAGTACGTTGAACGTGTCAAGTTTGACGATTTGCAGTAAAAGTTATATCGAAATACTTGGAACAATTTTTTTGCAACCCGCACGTAATCATAGTTGTAGATCCCGAGGGACGTTCTTATTGGTATCTACAATATGTCATTTTGTATTTGCTGTATTATAATATTATATACTCTTGTTTCGGATATTACAATGCATGAATAATAATTTATTTCACACTGCAGGTATCTATTTGTTTCCGTTACTATTGAAAATATATAAATAATCAAGTGATCACGTGATAACGAGAAATATCTATAATATTTAATAAAATTAATCTAAATTTCTCAGAAAAATATTTAAAATACAAAAATAAGTATCTGTAAAAGCCTTGATAGCGAGGGCTCGATGACGCCATATTTTTAGGATTTTTACATACTAGTAATCTTCAAGATATTAGTTTGAAATTAAAATACTACGTAATTTTACTCATATATAAGTTATAATATTTTAATCAAGTTATAAAATATTATTGTTATTCTAGTAGTACAATAGTTTTATTTTGACGCGGTGCGTTATCTCTCCTCAGCCGTACAACCGGTTCGCTCATCTATATGGGTGTAAAATTGCAAGTAAAACATAACGTGCGGTAGCCCATTGGTCACGTGTCGACTTTCGGTACGTGTGGTAGCGGGTTCAAACCCGTCGCTACATTTTTAACTCGCAATTTACATCTATGACACCACCCACGTCCTCTCCGATGCAAATTGCTCCCCGACGGGATATCGAACCACGGTCGCCCGCGGGACAGGCGGGGATACTTACCACTATACTACCGATGTAGTATCATATTTAAGTACCTATAATATTATAGGTCCTATATAGTTTTTAGAATATCAAAACAGATCATCAATTTTGGGTTGGCTAAACTGTTTCAAATCATAAAAATGCAAATCATTCAGTAATGGACAAAGATCATGTTTAGGATTAAAATACTTATAAAGGTAATATTATTTTGTTTCGATTTGTGTGATGTTCAGACGAGTAGGGATAGAAACCGTTGTTCATTTTTATTATTTTATAAATATCAAAGTACCTACTGTTTTGCATGAAAAAGCGATTCAAAAATTTAGAACTATACGGTATGAATATTTAATATTATCTATTTATCTGCGGGTATTGTATAATGACTGAACAACATTTCAGCGTAATAATGTTGTGTTCATATATCGTGTTCTCGTATTTCGTACAGTAAATAATAATACGATGTAGGTTCCTATTCGTGATAAATGAGCTGATATTTAATTAAGTAATCGTTACGAAAATAATCATTCTTAGGTAGTATTAATTAAGGTAGAAGAAAAAGAACATGGTCCTCAAAGAATCTCCTTTGACGTTTCATACTGTTGTAGTAGAATCGGGGGAAAAAAGAAGTGATGCTGAATTTAATTGGAAAATTATCAACAGTGCATTATTTATTTTTAATGTTCATTACTGATACTGTGCAGTTCCATAATATTATTATGATAAACTTATGCAAAATGTTATGTAAATTGAATTCACTTTGTCATATCTATTAACCTAGTTGCTACATTACAAACACTTTTTGTACACGCTGATGAACTTTAGAGTATCTGAAACATATATAAATAGTAAATACCTATAAAAAGCCAACCCGTCGCCGTTAGCTGTGTCACACGTAGTATTAAAAAATAAATACCTTACAATACTTTAATTCTCATATAACTATTAAATATATTAATATGTATTATATCTATTCACACTTGTTTTATAATCATATTTCACCATAAACGGTCGTTTCATGAAAACATATAGAAACAGGGGCAGCTCCCCAAAGAAGGTACCTCCCCCACAATGCTGTATTTTTCTAAAAAAAAATGTTTTTTGTTAAAAAACAAAATAAAAAACCCTATTACACTATCTTGAGATCAAATAGATCATAGTATAGATATTTTTTTTCAAAACTAAGAATAAATGGTTATAAGTTGTGTTGTACAATTTGTTTTTGTTTTTTTGTTATAAAGTTTCTTGAAAATTATAAATTAGCCCTCTCCCAAGTATCTGGAACAACCTATACATATATATTGTATTAGTTATTACACGTGACACCTATAAAATGCTAACAAATTAATATTTAAGTATTAATACAGATCAGTCGTAATATGATGAAATGTATTAGAGAATAAAACATCTCGTTGATTCATTATGTATTTATTTTTTCTTCAATGTTGCCATTTCAACGGCTTTGATATTTTATAAACATCAAAGGATTAACAACATAATTAGGTGCTTATAATTAAAAATATTTTCAGAGTGGTTTTACTTCTTAGGAGTATTCGTTATCTGCAGATAAACGTGTCAAGAAAATGAATTATGGAAGTATCATGGAGATTTCTCATGCACGATGCATCAACGTTCGTTAGGTGAATATTACATTAATACGCCTACGCAGTCGTGTAATGAACGATTTGTGAAACTTTTCAGGTCGACCGAGCGACTGTTATATCGTCCGTTAATAGCATTTCAAAACACACAGCCGTACAATTATTACTATCACAACATGCTTAAGTTTAATGTATTTATAATGTATTATATAAATTATCCGTAAAAATAAAAAAAAAATATAGCTATTATGTGCCTAGGCTTCTATAATTATTATCGTCGGATAACAACGTAATGCTTTATAGTTTTCATAAATATTTATTATAATATTGTTGTATATGATAATAAACAGTATTGTGAAGGACTATCATAAATTAATTTTTGACATTTAATATTAACGATATCGTACCGCAATGACGATAGTAAAACAATATGCAAAAATAATAATATTAATTTTTTAACGTGATTGGTTTATATCAACCATATTAATCATTGTGTAATTGATATTCGAAAAGCTCAATAAGAGCGTTGTATTTTTCTATACGTAATATTTTGACCTTCAATTATTTTTATTTCTTAACGAGCATTAAATAGTCGATGCGTTTTAAAAAATTGCCCTTCGACTGTGCTATTGTGCACCCGACATTCGAGTTGACGATGCACGGCGTAAACTGTTGAATTGAAATAAAAAAAAAAAAAAAAAACATTTTGACAACGTAAGGGAGGTCGAGTCATTTTAGTCGAGTCCCTTTGTTTGAATTTAAAACGCCTCTGTTTGAAATGTCGTTGCGGTCGGTGTCAACATAGCAATTGTTCAATAATCTTATGGCTCATATACGATATCTTGTAAATGTTTGTCTTTTGTCATATTCAGTTCAGATAGGTACTTATACTTATACTTATACTTATACTTAGGTACTTTTATGATGAATTGCCACGGAAAACGAGACGAAAATATTAAATATCGTCGGATTAATAGTAAAATATTTTGATATGTAGGTACAAAATAATTGTTCTAAAATAATTTAGTGACACGAGATAGGTACCAACTTTGTTTTGGGCAGTTGCAAAGGATTAAACATAACCGCACGTGCCCGCCGTGTGTTCAAGGACATTATATAACTTATTAGTAGTAACTTATAAGTACATTGCCGGAACGCGTATTATGTTAAAACATCTAATATATACATCGTCATATTATCGAACGTATATTCTCATTTCTCATCATATATTGTTATAATAATATCGTGTGTTATAACTTATAATGGAATGTATATTCGCGGTCGTCCGGACGTCCGGTTTTCGTCAAAATCTGTACCATCGAAACGGTGACTGGGGCGTTGCGTAGTCGAACGGTAGATTAAGGTGGCTGTGTTCAACTGTTGCTAGTTCGAAGTTAGAACCCGGTCACCGACGGTTCCGCATTGTGGACGGAACGACCGCCCGGACAGAAGAAGCTGACCAACGTGTGTATCGCAAAAACAATAATATGACTCACGAACAATAATAACCAACACGAAACGACCGTACCAAAAACAGGAAAAAAAAAAACTATCAAAATATAATGGTACTATTTTTTTACCGTACCGTCGTCGTACACACAACGTAGTTCCATAGGGGTACATGGAAACGTGTGCACAGCTCTCGAATACCTCGTGATCCGGGCTCGACTCGGAAAACGCGCGGCTGACACTTGTTTAAGTACATACCGGCATACAGCACTACAACACTTCCCTTATTATTTGTCCTTTGCGAGCCAATAACAAACTGTATGTAGATAAGTAATCAGAATATTCAAAAATAAACACTAATAATAATCAGTAATAATAATAATAATAATAATAATAATCATCGCCGAGAGACGTTATTCGCGAAATATCCAGTGCGGGCACTACAGCACTACTCGACGGACGGACTCTGCGCGAGAACGCCGAGAACGTACAACGCGTAAACGAACAACCGCGTAACGTAACTATATTATATTATGTAGTAGCGTATTATCCGATTGCAAGTCGTAACTTTCTCGTTTGGTTTTCGACAATCCTTTTAGGTGTGTCCTTTTGCACGCGGTCACGTGTCGACTCGGCCGATAAATCGAATGCGATCTCCTCGTCCGGCGCCACGATGACGTTTCATCGGACGAATCCGCACCGCCGGGACGATCCGCGGCGTACCTAAGTCAGTATTTTGCGTGTCGTATCAGGAAAAAAGAAATATCCGCTTTGCACACGCGTCGTACACATGGCCGTGCGTCGACCGGTCGTGTCGCGTAGGTACACGCATTTTGTGAATAGTGTTCACCCGCGGTTTTCGGTCACACGACGCGCAATACAGTAGTTTAAGCGAACGCTGTTTTAATATTCTTTTTAGCATTATATTATAATATTACACACACACACACATATATATATATTTCATCATACTCGCGGTGCAACTCAAATGGCTTTGGAACGTCTTGTCTCCCCATTACCGTGGATTCACGCGACCGTCCTGCGGTGTCTGTGTCTCGCGTCAATCGGTTTGGCCGGTGAGTACCCACACAATTGTAGTATATTACATACTTTATACGTTATTATTACCCAGCACTAGGAATCACTACAGTTTCGTATTTACAAACCTTCGGGGGCCTAATATTTTCAATAATTTCTCCTTTAAGAGAAAGATTACTAGAAACAAAATAAAAATGACACGTTAGTTTTCAATAGCGTCACGTGAGACCAATTCCGTATGCTTAACAATAGGTGCACCGCGATTTTGGTGTAGACTTCTAACCTGAAAGTTTGATCCAACGTCAAAGAATTAACAACTAGACTATAACTATATAAATACATCATAGTTGATACGAGATAATTTTTTTATCTTAGCATTTGGACAGATCGCATTGAACACCATTGGCTCTTCTAGACAGGCATTAATCAAAAATTATTTAATTTTATCTGATCTATGATTATACCTTATACAGTAAGATCACTTTACAGACGCACTAAAATTTGAAATGTCACGATTTTTGAACATAACATTCTCCTCCAAACGATTTTTTTTCGTCTTCTGATGACTCTTCATCATCCAAACATACTAATAATGCTAGCTCCAAATCGTCCAATTTTCACGAGTGCACGACCTATTACCTAACGCTAGAGTGAGTACTGAGTGACTACGAATAATACGATTGAAGATTGAATACGGTCGCATTACTTTCTAGGAAATCACAGCTTGGTCACCGTGATGACGGTCGTTATTAACAACCGTAAAATGACGACAGCTAGATAACGGCACCGCTTTTCCAGGAAACCAAAGCTTAAGACTTTATAGTTGACAATGTTATCAGGTTTATCACTGTTCTTTTCTATTTTACTTGTACCTTTACCTGCTGCGCGTTAGTAGTTTAGTACTGCTTATAACCGGGAAAAAATATTACTTATAAATTATAATGTTTTATTTTTATTGACTCTTGTTACTCTTGCTATAAATGCAAAATTACTTGACTGCAATATAAAATGAAGCAATATCAGCTATGTGGTTTGGTTTTAATAAATATTCATCGCGAAATAAATATATTAGTTCATGATATTATTAAATGTTTTGCTTCAATCAAAAAAAGAAACACTGATTTATTATAAATTATTTTTGGCTACCACTTTGATAATATAATATTGTAATTAACTAATAATCAAATGTTAAAAACCTGTATTAATGTATTTTAAGACTATGTTCATTAATAAAATGTACACCTATCAGTGGCGTGGTGAACTTCATTAACATATGAGACACAATGATTTATATAGTCAGCCCACCACTCACTTTACCCATCACAAAAAACATTATCTTAATTTTTTTCAAAGAAAAAATGTATTTACTCACTTAAATAATAATATTTTTTTTTATCTTTCCAATAATTAAGTTATTGCCTCTTCATAATTAATTTTGACAGCTCAAAAACATTAAACTTTTCAATCGTTTCTGACCCATTGTAGAACGTTAACGTGTCATTATAAGTTACCTATTATTCTTCTTATTTCACGTCATTTCATTGTCTTATTTACTGTATGATAACTATGAAAGATTTGCTTAGTGTATACTTAAGTTATAAATTACTATATGTGAAAGGACCCAAGTCCTCACAACACATATCAACCATTTAAACTGAGGCACATGCCTCAAATAAAGTCTTTTATTATACCACTAATGCCTATTACCTACCAACTACTTTATATTATAGTAAACAATGCAATTGTACATTTTTCAAATCTCAAAATTTCTGGAAAAAGTTAATCGCCCGCCATCAAATAAGTACTAAATTACGTGCGTGCTTCTAGAATTGAGTGTACCTAATTAGAATTAAACTTTACAAATCTTAGCCACAATAAGATTGAAGTCCCTATAGGTAACATATATAATTATTAACATACATATATATATATATATATATATATTATAATACACATTATAAATTCATAAAATAAATGTAATTTAACATCGTTAAAAACCGCTGTTTATCCCATTGACTATCAAAACATATATTATATATAAACCTATAGTATTTATTGTCTTTTTAGCAAGTGCAAAATCGAAAAAGTAAATAAGATTCACTCGGCTGGTAAAATAACAACAATATAGTTTGATGTTTTTAAATTCTAAAGTTAGTATAGTATAACTACAAAAGATCGGGGAGGAGTAAATTTTTTGTACAAAGTAATTTTTTAAAATTTTTTATTCAGCAGGATTATTTAAGAATAATATTATTTATAAATTTTAAGAAAAAACCACCTCGGAGAACCTATGTACAAAATGTAACAATAGAAGCATGATTTACGTGTCTACTTGTTTTAGCATCGAATTCGCAATACTTGGGATGCTTTTTGAATGAAGATTCGAGCGTTTCGAATGACGTAAAAGTATCACTCGCTTCTCCAACACCTCAATCGTGTTCAGATGAATGCCTCACACGAAATTACACATACGCCGAGTTTAACGAATCGTAAGATAAACAAAACAAAGTTTGGAAAATTATATTCATCCATGCGCCTTATAATATTATATTATATCTTTAAATAGATCTTGTCGCTGCACTCATAATTACATGTCAAAATTAATGAAGACATTGGACGTTGATTGCGATTCATCGTGTGCCGGGATTACGTCAGTCAGGTGTGATCAATCGCGTTTCAAAATGTTCAAAACACGAAACACAAGTAAAAACTATATTGTCGTTCGCGTTGTTTACATGTTGTTTCAATGGGTTGATTTTTTTTTTTTTAATGATATTTATATTACGTGGAATTCAGGCGAAGAGAGTTATCCTCAAGCGATTTACCTAGGATGCTATGCGGAAAGGATGGGAGACGACAACAACAGGCTGTTGAAATTCCCGCACGAGCGATACCACGACAACACTCCGCAAAAATGTTCCGAAGAATGTTTCAAAATAGGATTTCTTTATTCGGGCACGACAAACGGGGAGATGCCGGGGTAATACTAAAATTAACGCACGTTTGGAACGCTTCACTTTTCATTTGCATGCTTAAAACTTACGGTTTATATAGATATATTTGATGTTTGATGGCTTGAAAATCGATGAAATATAGTTTTTACCACTAAAAATTCAACCGGAATGTCCAAACGTGAGAGCATTAGTATAGAGTTTGTAGGCGCTACAGTACGCTGCAATATAGGCTTCCGCCTTGACACTTGATCAATCCGTAACAAAATATTATCAGAACCCTAATCAATAATATTATTTCATATTACACATCATATCGTTTAATTGCGTTGTTTGCTTTTACCTATCTACAGTAAATCGCCGTTTGAGTGAATACTTTTTTACCTATGGCTACATAATATGATCGTTGTTTAAAGATGCGGCGTTGACGCTCCGGCCAGCCGGATAAATTGGTCTTCCCACTGGAAAAATTTAACGTTTTTATAACTTTTTGATAACATTTCATTTTTACCCGGTTAAATGTTTATTCTGCGTTCTCTACACCGAGCCTTGCGAAAATGATTATTAGTACATTTAATCGTACAGTATTCAAAAGTATCATGTTCGATTTTATAAAACCGACGATATCGTGCACGACCCATAGATTATAATTCCATTTCGTGTTCAAATACGCCCAAGAACCCTACCTATACTCTATTTAACATATTATTCCTGATTAGGGTTATGATATAAATTATAACAACATCGTTGCATTTTTATCAATAATTATTATTATACAATTTTAAATTTTAATGAATAATTATAATATTTAATAACTATTATAATTTACTTATTGCTTATTGTTAATTTATTATCGTGACTATATATGAGTCAAATATTGTAATTTTTATTATTGATTCCTTATTCTTAGTTTTGTCAAATCATCAAATTTTATTTTAACTATAAATAAATTATACAACAATTAAACAATGATAGGTAGTTTGATTTACTATTACCATTGTTGAAATCTTTATTAACGGCCATACAGCTAGCGGATATACTCGTATATGCAGTGCCAATAAATTTTGTTTTCTATAAATAACTGTCCACTGCCCACGCAGTTGAATAGTAAATATTATTATTATACACTTCAACATACGTAGTAAATAAACATTTTTAGTCTTACGATTCTAAACTATAATAATTACTATTGATATCATTTGTAATCATGTAATTTTCTTCCAGAGCTGCTTGTTGGTGTGGTAATCAATATCCATCAAAAAAGTTCAAAATAAACGATGCAAAGTGTAACGTCCCATGTTCAGGCGACAAGACGAAAAAATGCGGTGGTCTGTGGAAACTGAGTGTTTACTCCACTGGACTTGTCGGTTAGACAATATAAAATATATTATTCGATATTATGATGTATAGTGTATACGAAACTGTGTTGCACTGTTGTAGTATGTCTAACAATTTTTTGATTTTTATTTTTCTCATCTCGCGCAGATTACCCACTCGGCAGTCCGGTCGGTTGTTTCAACTTGGTCGATTTCAAACTGCCCGGGAAAAATATAAACATGTTAAAGGAGAACATCGATCCACACAGGTGCTTCTACATTTGCAACGAGAAAGGTTACGAATACTCGGCGGTCAGCGAGTACGTACGAGTACATTATCGATAAACGACGAAGTTGCAATTGCGTACATGTGTATAGTTATTGCAATGGTGCGGGAGTGCCGAAACTTTACGGTTTTTCTGGTTAAATTTTCCGGAGTCACGCATTTCCAAGGGAAAAGGCCTCATAGGCGTAACTAGAGAGGGACTCGAAGTGGGCTAAACCTCCTCAACTTATATTTTAGTCCTCCCCCCATGTCATAGTTCCTAGCGTCACTAACATTTTTAAAAAAATTTAATTTAAGATATCGTTTAACTTTTTTATTTAAAACATTTTAGAATTTTTTTGTATTGTTATTGATAGACTATAATATTGTTGTATGTGTGACTCATGTTTGTGAGTAGTTATTACCCAGAAAAATAAAATGTGCATGATTTTATTTTTGTAATATTAATTTAGGTATCGGTAAAAGGTGTAAAGTGGGGTTGGAATTTTAGAGCACTTAAAATTGAATGAATATGCGCTATAAATGTGAAATAAAATCAACAATTACTGATGCGAAAAGCCGAAAAAGAACAGAAATGTGCTTCAATTTATAACATAAACCTAAATATCTTTAAAAATATGCAATAAAAGAACAGAATATAAAAAAAAATTAAACATTTATTTATAATACAAGTATTTTAATATAGTGTAGGTACATTGTAGCTGTAAATGACAAAAATTCCATCAAAACCGGCGAATAACGTGTATGAAAGGTAAACAACGTTTTCAACACTCGTTCAACGATAATCGCAGCTGTAGATTACAAAAAATCAGCAGATTACATAATATAATCGGCCTATTTATTTAATAGAAATTATTTACTTTTAAAATTGGAAAAAAATCAAAAATATGTTAAATGAAATAAATATGATCCATTTTAATGAAAAAACAAATCAAAATGCAAAAATCTCTCAAAAAATCCGGAAATAGCACTAAAAATTTAAAATTGTAAAATATGCAAAAAAAAAAAATATAATAAAAATTCTTTGTTTCAGTTCTCTGAATCATAAAACAAATTTCAAGCTTACTCTGTTATTTCTCAAGCATTTTATAATAAATATGAAAATGCGATAAAATATTAAGCCTGGTAATAAGTGATAACACGGGATACTTTATGTCATATTTGCATTTTTTATTTGTTATTTTTTGATTGTTAGAAGGTCATGAACGTTCGAGCGTTAGTGATAACGAGCAACAATAAATGTATTGAATATTATAGTCGATTAAATTAATGAATTTATCTATTTTTTGAAACTTACGTAATATGACGATAGCATTAGAATAATTGGTTATTAAAGTTAAAAGTGCCCATATATTATTTTTATTAAATAATTATTTAATGGTTGTTAAGGTATCATAAGCAAAAGTATTCGTATAAGATAATATGCTTAAGACTTTAGCATTTATGATCATTATTTGTGGATGTTTCTTCTAATCAAAATTTCATTTTATCTATAATTATTTGATTTCTAAAAAAAGTAACCTTGAATAACCATAAATAATTACCAATTATTGCAAAAAGTTATGATGGAGTAAGTCTAATATTAGATTGTATTTAGATAGTGTACAAAATAAGCTGAAAAATGATTATCCTTATCCATATGACCATTTACTATATTGTCTATATTGTACAGAACATAAACGTAACTTATACTTACCTATAGTACCTAGAAGTAAATTTGAGTTAAAAAATAAAAGTTATTTCACCTTTATTTTAATTGTAATTTGTATTTATATTTAACAACCAATTGACAGTATTTAATAGTTTAAAGTATATTAATTGTTCAATAGATTTTATAATTTGAATACCTTTTATATTTATCAATCTACAGCTATGTTCAATCCATTAATTTATTTATGTACACTTCTCACAAACTCTAAATAATCTATAATTATTATAAGACATGCAGATAAATTGAAATATGAAAAAAATTGCATGACAGTTATACAAGATGGTCAAGATGGGTTACTTATATTAATTAACAATTAATGTTATTTTGTGGATATAGAGATAGAGCCGCCCACTTAGTTTGCTTATCGTTATAAAAATGCTAGGACTGGAGCCCTTCTTTTAAATTTAAGGTCTATTTACGCTTATGACCAAGAGTTTACAGGTTACAGGGACTAAGAAGTGAAATCACCTGTCGGGTAGTACAGTATTATAATGCAATTGCTGTTTTCCGCAAAGATAAATAAATATTTTATGATTTTCCAATGCAATCAAATTAACTTTGGTTTTTCCTGTTTAAACGATCAAATTGTTCACTGCTGTCCATGTAGTCATATCCACTGTTAAACGGAAAAATCACCCGATTACATTTCTATTTATAATACAGATTATTCGCACAATTTATACCCTTTAAAATCGTACGTTCGCATAGGTTATAGCATTTATTATAATATTTATAGTATTTCTAATCAATGGTTATTGGTTATAAGTATAATAACCAACTGGGTATATTCTGATTTTTATGTCCATGGAACTACATAGTATCGATACATTATAGATTTATAAGATGTATTATATTATGACAAACGCGTATACTACCACTCAATTACCTATTATAATAATTACCTACTTATGATTATAGGTAACAATAATAATACAATGGTTTAAAAACGATTAGCTCTTTATTCGTGTCAGTCTTACAGAAAATCGATTACAAGAGGATGGGTAGTCATTAGTCGGCCATTTGGTTTTTTTTTTTTTGACATAGAACCTATACATGAATAACTTTCGTTTCAAGCTACGCGTAGTACTCGTTCGGTGTAGCAATCAAGATTTTTAATAAGTGAATGTAAACGATTGCGGAGTCAGAAATTGATACTTTCATCTTAATTTTGTTTTAAATTTTAAAAACTAAATGCTTATAATATTTTGCACCTACTGTAAATACGTAAAAAAAAATAACTTGGTCAATCTCTTGTACCTGCTTTCTGTATATCTTTTTCTGACCTCTTCCCTGACTTCACTACTGCATAGACACTCTTGTATTCGCAGGGATTATTGCGAATGTAGTCACCAGAAACCGGACATAAGCGAACAGAGGAAACAAGAAGAGTGCAAAAAATGCGAAGGAGACGAATCGGAATATTGCGGTGGTCCCAGCTCAATTAGCGTCTACGAAAACGATTGGATAAGTAAGTGGTTAATTTGTTAGGCCAGCCGTACTAAGATAATTTATTCTTACATCTCAAAACATATTTTGTATAATATTTAATGTTTTAATCGGCTAAAAATTCAAAATAATTGATACGATTATGAATGCCAAATTTTCATAACTACACATGCACCAACTATTTGAGTAAAAATTACTTTTCACATCAATAAATAATATTAGCATTGGATATCTTAGAACTATCGTTGTATTATAGTAAACACCAATGCGAATAATCGTTCTGTTCTTGGCATCCAACAATGGAACGCCAATGCATCTGATAACCGTATATAAACATCATGCGACGCGATATAATCGAACAAATATACACACGTCGTTTTTGATTGTTATTCTGTTTACAGCCGCCGGGAACCTGTCTGAAAAATATTTCGGATGTTTTCGAAACTCATGGATGTACCCGGTGATGGAAGGATGGAACATAACGTTCCCTCGATGGTTGACGTCAGAGTTGTGCGTTTCGAATTGCTACAGCCGAGGGTATCCGTACGCGGCACTCGCATCACCGTAAGTCTTATGGATTGTTTGATTTGTTTGCATAAAAAATTAAAATAGTTTCTCTACCGAATAACAACACACAACAGCGGCGGATCCTGAACTTGATTGGTGACGAGGGGTAGTGGGACTTAAAAGATTCGAAACTGACACGGCCCCACGCGGTGGACGTGGGGACAGATCCGTAGCCAGATCAATTATTCGAGAGGGGCAAATGGAGTTGTTGGGAGGGGGGAATATAAAAAACTTATATTATAACTAATTTTATTTTATTTTTAAAAATTAATTACTATGTTCTAAATTTATGATTAAAAATAATATAAATAGTATTATTTATTAATATAAGAATAGTTTTAGAACTAACTTTTACAAAAAATTTTTTTATTCATTTTTATTAAAGTCTTATAAATTAATATAGCTGTAGTTTTCTATTATTTTGGTTGTTAAAATCCATTAGCAATTCTTCTATATTTAAGTTTTCAGTCCGTTTAGACTCAAACGGCAATGCCCCCTTTTGCCCTCCCCCATGGCTACGGGTCTGCATGGAGGGTGTTATAGATGTACAATAGCGAGTGAACAATTTAGCGACGGTACGTGTAGTTGGACGAAAAGTCGGCATATAATCACTGGGCCACCGTGCCTTATTTTTGTCTCGCAGTTTTACACCTATGTAGGTGGACGATCCAGTTGTAGGGCTGAGGAGAGATAATATGCGATTGGTGTATGTATTGATGCATCCAGTTGTGTATGTCTCATATTTTAATAATGATTGTAACAGTTCATTTGTCCGAACGAATATAATTCTGAACACCGTGTGTACCTAATAATCATCGACATTGCTGCAATAGTTTATAAAACAATATTGTCGTAGGTACTTAATACGATGAGTGGTCGTCGCGTTATTCGTATACCTATATTAAACATGTATAATATATAGGACTTTTGATTGTCAAAAGTATGAAATAATATCGATTAGGCAATTGTTTATTTTAAATAAAAAGGTTGTTAAAATGGTTTTCATTAATCGAGATTAATCGATTATAATAGGTATTTGTATTAGACTTGGCCGTTTGGGTACGAGATCGGGCAATCGATAGACCTAACAATCGACACGGTTGAATTGATAAACCGATTACGATTGCGGTCACAATCGAAATAGTGTCGATTAACCGGTGTGTGATAATGGCGAATATAAGTAGTTACTCGGTGGAAAAACCGATCGGTCGGTGAACCGATTGAATCCGTCACGCGATTAATCGACTAATCTAAACGATCGAACGGCCCTAACTAATCATTATACCAATATTGTACTTGTACCTATTCAGAGGCGAACGCAGGGGTAATGTTTTAGCTGTTTAAACCCTCCCCGAAATATCAAGAACAACAAATAGGTATATTACCTGACCTACAAATGTTATACATAATAGCCAAAGTACCAAGACGTATTGATAATATTATTTTACAATGTAAATTGTAATAATCAATTAATACATAAGTGTATAAAGTTATATATAGTGTAAAATTGTCTTAAATAAAGAGTAATACAGTATGAATAGTATGATATTTATGAACATTCTAGTTTTTAAACCCCCCCCCCTTCCGAAATATTTTCCTGCGTTCGCCACTGTACCTATTACATTATCAACAATTATGCCTATACCTGTGTGTGTGTGTGTGTGTCGCAGAACGGAGTGCGTGTGCAGTTTCGTGAGCCCGTCGCTCGCGGCCAAAGCCGACGCGTACCACTGCGACGTCACGTGTCCGGGCGGCTCGTCGGCGGCGGAGGGCACGTGCGGCGGCCGCGGCCATTACACCGTGTTCAGCACCGGTTCGACGGCGTCCCGGGTGGCCGGGGACAGTTACGTGGGCTGCTACGCCGAGGACGAGACGAGAAAGGACGCGGCCGCCGCCGTCGACTTCCCGTACGTCAACACGCCGAAGATCTGCTCCAAACACTGTTACCGGGCCGGTTACCGGTACTTCGGGCTCTCGTACAGGCAATCGTGTTGGTGCACAAACGCTCCGCCGCGTTTCGATCTCAAAGTGCTGGACGACGAATGCGGAGCCCAGTGCCCGGGGGACGCCAACAAGTATTGCGGCGGGGTATTCAGGACGGCCGTCTACCAGCTGGGTGAGCGAGGGCGATGAGTACTTACGTCATTTGCGGACGTGTACAAGCGAAATGTCCCGCGAAGGCCGAAAGGACAATATTGTAATATTCATATTATGTTCCGTTTTAACATGACGTGATAAATATTTGAAAACGAAGGTAAAAAACGTCGCCAAAAAGATATAATAACAAAGTGCGTCCGAGGAAAATAAAAATATCACTGCACCCGATGGATGTAGTGTGAGGGCGTAAACTACCCAAGATATACCGGGTATCTATATATATACGTATCATACGTTGAATTATTTTTATTGTTTAACTTTCTTTTTTTAAAAAAAGCTCGTACAATCGCCATAGTTTGGCTTAACAACAGTTTTTCTTTTTTTTTTTAAAAACCGTTGTGTACCACTAAATTACTGACCGTAAGTTACTGAGACGTGGTTTTCCTTAGCTTTCTGCACGACCCATGTAGTTATAGTCCGAGAAGTTGGCCCCCCTACCTCAGTCGATCAAACACCGTTAAATAATTGCAAATTCCTTAAATTGGCACAGGACCTTTTTTTCGAGAGGCGGGGAGACTTTCACGGACGTCAATATACTCGTAATATTTCTCCTTGGATTGCGCGAACCAGCGATGGAATGCGTTGGCCTATTCTTATGAATTATTCCGCTCGGTCACTCCTTCACCATATTAATATGTCAGAAATTTTCCACTATGGAAAAAGTGTCTCCTTCATTCGATCCTTTTTCCATCGTTTTCTCGACAAAGTATTTTATTCTAACATTAATTACTCGTTCGCACGGTTACGGATCTAGACCAAGGGAAACCGATATAAATGCAGCCGTAGTTGTAGGACAAAATATTTCCACAACTCGACACAGAATCACTGTCACGTTATATTACAATACGGTAGATATTGTTCATGAGTAGAAATAGTATTACGTAACTTTTAAGAACGACGAGAGTTATTTTGGCATAAGTATTATAACGAATTTCTTTTGCGTATGCAGGGCTTATTGCCGATCGAATACACAATTGCTCTACGATTTGCGAATGTTATTTTTTGCCGACCGAAAACGCGACCACGATCCATTGTTCCAATAAGAGTTTGACTGCGGCCCCAACGATTTTTCCCGTTTTCGAGAACAAGTCGTCGTTTGTCGACTTAATTTTGAAAAACAACAAGTTTAAAGTTCAACCAGATTTGACCAGTTATCGAATTACTTTATTGGATTTAAGTGGAAATGGTTTAACAACATTGGACGCCTATCTTTTGCCCAAAAGTTTAAAGGTAATAATATACTAATATATTATATGATACGAGTAGAAACATCTAACGTGATCCAACAGTAATTTCGGTCGTTTCATCATCGATTTTCCGGTTTCTAGGTTTTGTACGTCGATAACAACAAATTAACAATATTAAACGATAAGATGATAAGATTGTTACTAAGCCTAAATACTATAACGTTGTCGAGAAACCCGTGGAAATGCGAATGCTTCTTGAGGACCGTTTTAATGGAGCACAGATCAAAGGTGTGTAATATTATCATTCTACCGTAACTATGTTGAAATATTTTTGTTCATGAATAATGTGAACAATTAACTCAAACTCTTAAAAATGCATTTATGACGACAGAAAAATAAATCCCGAGAAAAAAACATAAAATAAAAAAATAATTTTTAATCATAGGTACCTATAAAATTGTAAAAAAAAATGTTTACAATCACAAAACTGACTAGAGTATAATTTTTTAATTTCAAATTTTCAAATTGGAAACTGCTTTAAAATAAATAAAATATTGTCACGATAAAGACACCATAACAACTCCGTCCTACCTTACCTGTCCTAACTCAATAATGAATTTGCGGATTACACGTTTTAGCGGGGTCACACTATGTTTTTTTTTTTTTAATTTAGAAAATTATACAACCTTTACTTGTATGGCACATGATAAGCATAAAATAATAGAAATGCAAATTATAGTAGTAGTAATAATAATATTAATAAGTATTTATATCATTACATTATTATCGTTATTCTCAAAAAAAATTTGACCTTATCTTATTAAAATGTCTAGATGAACATGTTTGAGAATCTATTTATTACAACAATTAATTATAAATTATAACAATTAATTTATTACAACAAAACAATAAATTGACGATTTTTTAGATCGAAGACTTGAACAACATCACTTGTACGTCTTCGAATCAACCGATCATCCACATGAACGAATACAATCTTTGCAAAAAATGGAAAATTGATTACTTCTATTTTGTTATCGTCGTGGGCTTCGTTCTGTTTATGTGTTTTCTGTCCGTATACTTCAACTTGCACAAAACCGTTTGGTCACACGTGCGCAACATTCGATGTATTCTCTGCAACGGTATAATTTCCACTGACACCTGCAGCTTTAGAGAAAATTCCTTGGAGACATATATGCAACGAGTCCAATACGACGAGCTTGCAGAAGCGACGGAAAACTGGGATCAAAACCGCGTGTTGGGCAAAGGAGGCTTCGGAGTGGTGTACAAAGGGAATTGGCGACATACGGACGTGGCGATCAAACGATTGAAGTCCGAGGTCAGTGGCCGTGGCACTGTTGTATAAAATAGTTAACGCAAACATAATTATTAAAATCCTAACTACCTAGCTATATACTTAGTATAACCTAAGTATTAGTACTAAGTATTACCTAGTAACTCTTACAGTCTTGAGTCGTATGCTGATGTTTGCGTAAGTTTTCCATACGTAGAGTTCGTAGAACATACATGTCCGCTCAAAGCTTGTGCAAAGGAATTTTTAAAACGGTCTACCATATTTTTAAAAATGAAGGTGGTGAAACAATACAACGCTAGTTTAACAACCAGTACCCATATCTACACAATATTGAATTTATATTATGATGTTCTTTTCACAAAAATGTCAAGTATTTTAGGTAGGTACCTATTAATTAAATGAGCATTATTTAGTATTTATAATATTGCTCCTTCGCGCAAGCTTTGGGTTCATCCTTAGTAGTTCACGCTCATGATCAGCTTAATTCATATTTAACCCTATTTACCCATAATCAATAATCAACCTTTGTGGATAAAATCGCAAAAATATCGTTTTCAGAGAATAGCCGAGAGAGTCGTCAACATGCACACTCTGGGAGACGAATTTCTAAATCCGTCCAAAGAGATAATGTATTTGAACGCAGTCAAACACGACAACGTGTTGTCAATGTACGGATTTTGTTTCCACGCGACTGGATCTTGTTTGATATATCAGTACATGGCGAACGGATCATTGGAAGATCGATTACAACGTAAAGTACGGATCACTATCTCTATTCTCCTTATTTTATGTTTAGTATTCCACAAGGATTTATCAACTGCAATCTTTTTTATGGTTTGATTTAAGATAGTAAAATTTTAATTTACATATATATTATTTTTAATAACTATGAAAACTGCATTTCTATAAACTCTTAGTAAAGTAAAGTACCTATAGTAACATTTTTTTTTTTTTTATTGCTACATGAGAATATGAGAGTATAATATACATGGTCCGATTTACAATTATTTTTATAAAAACATTAATAGAATAAACGATAACGGACGAACGTACCTAAAGCACATAATTCATGTTGAATGATAACTAGCCCGTATGAACCTATAAAAGCATTGATTAATATTAATTTATTATTATTATTGTAATTTGTTGTGTTCTATCTCGTATAAATCGGAAAGTTTACAAAATAATCGCCAAAACCTAAATGTTCGATATTTCAATAAAACTAGAAAGTATATAATAATATTATATTGGTTCATGGTTGATTTTTAGCTTCTTATTTTAGCTATACTTGGGTATATCGCAGTGAAGTCATCAGTGTCATTAACGTTTGTTCAAAAATGTTGGCAAAAGAAAAATGTATTTATTTTCAATTAATTTTCTTTATAGTAATAATATCAATATTCATAACGTTTAAATAATTAAATCAATTTTATTATACTACTTATTTATTACTACGCTTTGGTTTTCATATTATTTACAGAACGGAACGAAACCATTGTCTTGGCCTATGCGTGCAAACATTGCAGTAGGAACAGCGAGAGGACTTCAATTTTTACATAATATGGAAATACCTTTAATCCACGGAGATATAAAAAGGTAAATATTGCAATTTGCAGTGTATAATATACATAGTATTTTTATTTTGTTTTAAGCTACATAATTTACATTCTACATTATTATTTATAATAAAATTAGATTAATTAAAAGAGCTTATAAAAACTCAATAAACTATAAAATCAATTGTCATGATTGACATAAGACGAAAGGGATTATCTAGAAATTTTGGATTTTTGTGAATATAATCTTCTACTTTCATAACATTAATTAATTATAAAGGTATTATTAATAACCACGTAAGTCATAAAGCATAAGGCCACTAGATAAAGACATTATTAATAACTATTAGTTTTGTCTTAGTCTATCAATTATTTGTATTTTTAAAAATTACAGTTTGGCGTATAATTAAAAAATTAAAGTAATGTTGTGTTAATCGAGACAAACAAATAGATTGAATGTAATTAGAGACGTTATAAAAGATTATTTAAGTAAAGAGAATTTTACGTCAGAAGATGATTGGAAAAGAGCAAAAAAAAAGTAAAAAATACGGGGTATGTCACATGTGACTGGTGCGATACAGAAAGCGTGTAGAAGAGAACTGTTTATAGAGATGCATCGCGTTAATGCACATACTCAATACGTTTATTATATATTAAAAGTATGCACTTTTTTTTTCCTTTTCCAGCGCTAATATCCTTCTGGACTCAAACTTCGAAGCTCGAATAGGGGATTTCGGTCTTGCTCGAACCGGTCCAATAGAAGAAACGAACAAAGATTCAGTTGGCTTTAACGTCAGCCGTGTATGTGGTACTAAGCCTTACCTCCCTGATGACTTCTGTCGGAGCAAAATATTGTCTACAAAAGTGGACACTTTCAGTTTTGGTGTGGTACGTATTATGGTGCGGTAGTTCTTCGAATCATTTGTTATTACAAAAAAAAATGTCGTTTGTTTTTGGAAACGATTCCAATTTTTTTATATATATATATTATATATATATGACTATAATATTGTCAACAACAGTACCTATTTGCCATCTTTCAAACTGGAGTCCATGATTTTAAATCGTATACCTGCAAGAAAAGATTTTTTAGAGATTAGACCATTTTGATACAATACAATATTATCGTTCATACATCTGCAGATTAATGACGTTAGTGACTGATTACAGATAACTACATAAATATTATTATTCATTGAATGCATTAAAAAGTAAATAAAATATATTTTAATATATTGTTTTTAAACATAATTACTAAGAGTTTTTTTCTAATCCAATACTAATAATGGTAGGAAGAAATAATAATATTAAATTAATCATGCATTATAAGTATATAGGTACGTGTTGTGTGTTTTATTAAAATATTTTTACTCTCGTATGTAGGTGATGTTCGAGATCGCGACTGGCCTTAAAGCGTTTGGCAGATTTAAAAACTACAATTATTTGGTAGGTAAACGACATACCTACCTAACGTTCAAAACGAAATAATTTTCGTTCGTTACAATAATACAATATTGTTTTCTTCAGAAAGATTTCGTGAACAGTTACGACAAATCTTCGCTGATGGACATTGCTGATAAGACCGCGGGATTAGATTTATTTCATGTTTCCAAAGCATTAATTTCCCTGGGAAAAACATGCGTAGAAGAAATCGCGGAAAACCGTCCGGAAATGGTTGTAGTCTACATAAAACTACAAAGCATTGTGCCGTCGAATACTGACATACAACAAAGTCCACGTAAATATATAACATAATATTGTAATTTGTATTGGTAATATCCGTCGACTCGATCCATGTCCTGTATAGATACGTATATTACCATTACGTACCTGTACCTATTCCTATTAATGCGATTGATTGAGAATCCGGCATAGGGGCGGTTTTGGTAAAACATTTAGGAGGAACAGACGATTTTCAATTTGTTGGGCCCCAGAATATTTAGGTTACCAACTTGAAAAAATTGAACATACAAAACATTAAACAAGTAAACTATGCAAATACTTAACATAATAATATGAGATAATATTGGTAAAAATAATAACATTATTATAATATTATTTAACAAAAGTTCATAACAATTAAATGTAGGTATAGTAAAAAAAATTTAATTACAAAATCGAATATTAATTTTTTTGCTATTTTCAAAGCTTTCCGTTATCCTATCAACTGAAAAATCAAGTTCTTGATGAATATGTAGTAATTCTAACTCTAAGACACGAAGCCTTGGACATTTTTGTTCTAAACCACGTATTAAGTCTAAAGCATTTTAGAGTAAAAGTAAATATTTTATATCATCATACTCTAACAGTCTAACCTAATAAACTCTAATGTCGGATGTTTGACTTTATTTTAGTTGAAGGCATTTTAGATTCTGTCTTCTGTGATGTTGTTCCATTGTTATCAATTTAATGATTCATACTGGTGCAAACATTTTTTATTAAAAAATATTTTTTAGTTTTTTCTACGTATATTGTGAAAATAATATGACGTACAAAAAATAGCTTCATATTTTAACAGTTGACAAAAGAAAGTCCAATAGGAGGTTGGGGAAATCGCTCCCCTCCTTTTAGAAACCACCACTGATCGGGCACACAATACAATAAATGTAATAAAATACAACATACAAACTAACAAATTATCATAGCATACAATAATTATTGTGCTCTTATAAATTAATTATTTAATTTAACATATTTTTTTCTTTTTGACGTTTCAGCTTTAAAGCATGAGGATTACACGTCCAATTCACAGGTATGTTATGTTGTAACACTTCAATTCAAATTTTGTTTAAAAAAATTACACTTGATATATTAATTGTTATTATAAGTACCTATTATATGATACAGGTACATTTTCAAGCAATTTTAATTTGTTTACAGAACAGATATATTAAGTGTTAATTATTATATTATAAATATTTTAAATTTCTGGTTATAATCTATAATATATTCTTGGGAGGTACATATACTGGTAACTTATGAGCGTTATTTGTATAAAAGTTAACATCCAGCATAGCAATATAGACACATATTTAATGCTGCAAGTAACATGGGTCTTATAGTAGTTTAACGAACAGTAATATTTCAGTCAGATTTGTATTTTAATATAATTCTACTATTCAAGTATACATTCGACTTAATAATATTTATAGTATACTTCTTATTGTTCCTAGGTACACTCCAAATGTGTGACAGTCCTTAATTTGATTACTTTTCTAACAATTTGCTAAGACACTGGAATAGTTTAAATAGATAATTATTAAATTACTTACAATCAGTTAGTATTTAACAATTATTTAGTTATTTACAAAGTTCATTATAATTTCTCAACCTAATCATTAAATCAAGGTGAATTCATTTTAATATTCAAATAGTAAGCTAAGACTTGTTTGTATGCCTAGTAGGTACATCATACTTTTGTATTGGTAGTAGCATAAATTATAAATATATACTTATATGTCTATAATCAAAGGTAGGATGTAGTACATAAGATAGCTATGTAAGTAGGTCTGTACATTAATTTTAAAATAATGTTAACAAACATTTAACTGTTACTTAATTCAAGGGTACCAGAAAATCACAAGTCACAGGTATTGATTTAATGAAATTGGATGGAAGAAAAGCTGCTCTTTTGGCACCTTTCAATGAGATTCCATCAATATCCAGTCTATACTCCAGTCCGACTCGTGAAATTGACCCTCGAAAAATAATGACCACTGAACATAAATCTGATACCAACGAAATTTCGGTATGCTTAAATGGTTTTAAATACAACAAATTCAAATGAATGTTATTAATATAATCGATATGTTTTCGATAGGACATAGGTTATTTTACAACTGATTTTTAAAAGTAATTACATCAACTAACATAAACTCATGAAAATAATTATCACTAAACTGCATGTCTACTGCCTGTATTATAATTATCATCAATATCAAGTTAGTTTGCTATTATTAATTATTATACTTAATTCATTAATTAATATGCACTATAAATGTATGATGCAAAAATTATTTTTGGCATCGATTTTAACTTGCAAGAATATTAATTAAGTAAAATTACCAAAAGTTATGAACTCTACTTTTTAATCTTAATTAATTTCTGATCAAAATGTTCAAAATTTGTTTTCATTAGTCTTTGTTACATATTCACCAATTTATTTTGTTGGTGGAAGTGCTCTAAATATGTTTCATTTAGTTCCATTAACCAATTATTAATCTTGTATAAGAAACACTTATAAAAATTAAAAAACAATTTCTACTTGTATTTATTCCAAAAAACAATCAATAATTGATTAAGTTACCTTAAGTAACATAATATTTTTATCATTATTTTATTATGTTTTGATTTTAAATCTGATTATACATTTACTATTTACAATAAAAAACATAATAATCATCATAATATTGCTTAGTTTATTTTGATTTAAGACAAAAATATATTTTAAAAATATTGTATAGTATATGGTGAACTTGAATTAAAAAAAAAAAAAAAAAAAATGGTTGTCAAAGTATAAATATTAACCAAAGATAAAGTAGTCATCTTTTTTAAAACCTCGCTGGATAACTGACCTATTGCGAAAAAAAAATATTGTATCAATAAAATTTTGTATTATTCACTAAACAGTGTAGATAAAGATAATACTTACTTTTCACATAATTTATTGAATCCTGGGGGACCACATATGCAAACCCCATATTCATCTTTCAAGTCTTCATTTATAGTAGGAAAATATCTATTAATAACATTTTCATTGATATGTTCTTTATTATCACCCTCATAGTTGTCCTTTTCTGATAAAATATAATGCACAGTCAGTCTGCAAAAACAATTGAATTATTATAATTAAATTTCAAAACATAACAACAAAAAATATCAACTATTTTTACCTTGGTAAGTAAGTAGCACTTTTTTGATCTAAATATTTCTTCCAAATTATGCACAGTTCTTTTTTGTTACAGAACAATAATGTAACATTATATCTGTAATAACGAAGAATAGCATTGAATATAGATCGAAAAATGACAACTTTTAGTATTTCAAATACTTTTTAATGGGAGAATGTAAAGCATTCCATATAATTGGTAGCATAGGCGTAATGCCAGTACCAGCAGCTATTAAAATTA
Source organism: Chaitophorus viminalis (assembly GCA_025469195.1). Classification (NCBI taxonomy): domain Eukaryota; kingdom Metazoa; phylum Arthropoda; class Insecta; order Hemiptera; family Aphididae; genus Chaitophorus; species Chaitophorus viminalis. Next base: position 49,561 of record JAIPRK010000223.1, read on the forward strand.
GGTTAGTTTTTGATGTCCAACACTCGAAACTGCCCTGTGGTCGGCTTACTTCAATTAATTCACCTTGGCGTAAGGAGCAAAGATGTTTGCTCAACTTTCCTTTTGGATAATTTTTTACTAACAGGCACAAAGTATCCTCTGAAATTTTACCATATTCAGTTGTTTCGACTAAAGGCCATACAGGAGTATATGGGCGGGAAACATCATGACCTAGAAAAAAAAATTAATAATACTCCAAATAAAGGTTATTACATGTATAAGTTTTTTTGAAAATATAATAAATACATACCATTTACATTTGCTTTCACATAAACATGTCGTCCAGGGTAAACATGATTGTACAAATTCTGTTCGTACTTAAATAATAAAAATTTAACATTGTGAGTAACATTATATGATTGAACTAGTTCGCATTTCCAATAATCAACTTGAATATTTTTAGTTATTGACACACTTCCAAAAGTAGGCCAAAGTCCAAGCACTTTTTTTATTAATTTGATCTGAACTTTTCCAATATCGGCTACAATTTTAACAACACAGGGCCAGCTAACGGTTTTATGAAGAGTAATGCATCTTGCTTTTCCATTCAAAGAAAAAACTATTTCATTAGGCCGTTTTAATATAATTGATACCTAAAATAAAATGTCATAAATAATAAAAATAAAATATTTATTTATAAATAATAATGTTTACAACAGTTTTATACTTTTGATAATAATATTAAAAGTCAGAGAAAAATATAAAATATGTTTTAACCTAAATTTAAACTTCAAAAATTACTTTGATAAATACAAACTATACCAATAATATAAGGTTAAAATAATACATCTCATTATAGATATAAATCAAACATGTTTTATTAAGGATCTAAAATAATATTTTACTATGAAATTTAAAAAATTATTAGTTTTAAAAATAAAAATAAAGGAAAAATTACATAATGACATATAATAAAAATACTAAATTATTTATTACATTATAATCAATAAATTTTAGAATAAATAATAATAGAAAGTGATAATCTATATCTGTATAATTTGTTATTAAGTTGATTTAGTAATAATTACTACACAATTATTAATAAATTTTATATTATGTAATTTTATTAAATTATATGATAATTTATCTATCAAATTAGTAAATTGTAACTGTAATTAGTATATTATATTATGTTTGATATTTTTTTAGAGAAAATATCATAAAAATTAAAAATTATATTATTTATGTTATTAACTTGTTCTGTTGTTGAATAAATTGAATAGTTCAAAATGTAATATTTTCTTGGAAACTTACCTCTGGATATGGTGTTTTAGTATAAAATACAAAACATAAGAAGCCGAGTTGTTGAAACCAGTCCATGTTGAAATCATTTACTGATATATTTGTAGATATTTTTAATACTTCAGGTAATTTGAAAGTTTCTTCATTCACCAATCGCCCAACTATACACTTCTGTAGTATTGATTCATAGTTCACCCAAGCATGTATCTGTCGTTCATAGTCTTTTGTAAACAATTTGTTAACAGTTAACACAATTCAATTGTCTATTAATAAATATCTTGTTACCTCTGAAAATAATTTAGTAGCATCGGTACCAATCCCACGAATCAACTCATCATCACCTCCAGGATGGAAATCCATATAATGGGTAACATTATAAACGGTTCCACGTATAGCTAGCCAAGCATCAGTCCGTTTGTTGTGTTTTGCTAATTCTGATCTTGAGACAGACAATGGCTTACCACCTACTCCAGTCAAGTCATTTCCAGAATTACCCAAACGAATCCAATCCATAAGCGAATGACCAGGAGCAAGTGCCACTTTATTTCTAGTTGTTCCTATAAAAATAAATATATTCAATTAACAAAAAAAAAATTTAAAAACTTAAATATAAGCTATTAAAATACTTATTATTATTTTAACGTTGGAGAACTAAAATTTACAAAATATTTTATGATCTCAAATGCAAAAAAAAAATAATATAAAAATATAACATGACAATTTTTACTTCTGTCTTTTCAATCAAGTAAACAACTAAATATTAACCATTTAAAGTTTTTATCTTTGATCTAACTTGAAAAGTAATTAATATACTATACACAAAATTTATAACAATTATAACTATATCACTTGAAGTACCTAAATAAAATATTTCAACCTTGTGCCTTGTATATTTGATCTAATAAATTTAGATGATATAAAGTTGTAGTGAATTTCAATGTAATTAAATTAATTTTTGAATGTTATGCAACAATTAAGTATACATATATAGACAATGTTAATTTAAATTAATATAGATTGAATATTTTGAGATAAGAATTAACAATAAGCAAAAATTATCATAATAAAGATCTGAATAAGCCAACATGGGTAAGTTACTTTTACCTATTCAAAATTATGTAATATCATTGGCTTTAGAATATTAGATTATAGATTTTAAAATAAATGGTAAAACTCTAGTTAACACTTTCTAGGCATATTTATTATAAAATAAAAAGTTGGATATAAACAGCTACGATATTGCTGTAATAATACACTTTTAAATCCCATTATCAGTGTTCTAATTGCACCATTAATAAGTATTGGTAAAATATATATTTTACAACTTGTTTTTCTCAAATTCATACTGTACGAAAAATAAAGCTCGCTGTAAATAAATGGAATATAATTTATAATAACTAATAAGGTATGACGTTATATTATCGTGTTGTAATAATGTTAAATTTTTGGTGGACAATTATAATGCAGTACATAATACATTATAATACCTACAGGAATAAAAATATTTTCAAAGTTCCTTGAGCTCTTTCGAAAAGGTATGAAAAATAATGATTGTACATTGTGTTGATCAACTAATAAAATTATTAACGGAATAAAAACATATTAATTAATATTAATATTGAGCAGGTATACTGACCAGTCGCCATGGTTGAAGCCAGAAATTGTTAACAATAACTACTAAAAGTGTAAGTTATTCGGGCGCATGATTATCGATCGGCACACCCCGGTACGGGTGTGAAAAGAAATAATCGCAGACCTTTTGTTTTAAAAGAATATAATGATTAATTAATTAATTAATGTAAAACTTGAAAAAAAAACCCCAACCAAAACAACCATCAAGTCAATAATATTATCACATCAAGGATTTTGTTATCACGTAACGCTATCACTTACGGTTGGACCACAAACTAGATGAACCATAACCGTGGACCGAATTCATAAAACATGTTCAAATGAAGTTATTGTGCATCAGCTGATAGCCGAGATCCCGATCCACAGACTTCTTTAGGTATAATACTTCTATTATAATATCAGCTAATAAGTAATAATGTATTAAATAGAAGTCTGTGTCCCGATCACGTTAATTTTATAGAGCGGAGATAGCATAGAAGAGACGTAGAGTATAATAATATTATTACATAAAACACATTTAAAATTAATTTCACTTAAGAAAAAAAAAAAAAACGGAATTTCTTACCTTTAGCGATGGAAAATATTACATTATATTGACCGAAAGTAGAATTTCAAGGAGTGAAATTAAAGTAAATAGTAATAACTTATAAGTAATAGCTATTAACTAATGGAAATGTATTCTAAAACTAAAATATTAAATATTATAATTGCATTATAATAGCCCAAGTCATTTTAGTAATTTTGCTCTCTGACAAACATATCATTTAGTATAGGAAAGTAAATAATTGATTATTTCAAATTTATGTTTCTTTAACTATGTATAATATTTAATATCTTGTACATATTTAAAGTTATTATTAATAAACTTCTTCGTATTGTAAATAATTTATATCAATAATTTTTTATTCAATTAATATCTATTTTAAATTCTTAATTTTAAATTATGTTTCTTTTAGCTAATAAATACCATTTTTGTGAAATCATTGAAATTCCTTTAAATCAGGGAGATATGTTCTAGTTTTGAATTATCATTTTAAAATATTAAATTAAATTTAATATTATTTATACAAGTACATAAGTAAGTAAGTATAAGTATATTATGTAAGTATAAAAATGTCATATGTTTTTATGTTTTCTTACCATTCAATTTTTTTTCTTTTGTATTTTTAACACTAAAAGCTTCGTCGACTATTCGTTTGTCCGATTTTTACATTAGCATTTTGTAACATTTACAGCTGAATAATATTATCATGACTATTACTGGACAGAAGACGGCGCTCTGTATAGGCAATTTAGTTACTCTTCATTAAATATTCGGATATTTTATCAGTCTTACCCACTGGAAATTAATAAATTAATATCCCAGTGCAATGAACGTTGAAAAAGGTTTTATGATTTTTTTTTTAATTAAGATTACAATTATTTACGAGCGATGGTGTTGTTCACGAAATCACCATACAAGACGTATATGTTTAAAAATAGCTGTAATCTAGAAATGTATTAAATGTAGGTACAAATTGTTATTCGTTGCAATTTCGAATGACGTTGAAATCAGTGTTCTGCAAAAAGCAATTAATTTTTAACCAATTGTGTAGATATTATTTTGGAACGTTTTATATTCGATGAAAACTAGTGAATAGAATATTACCTATATTTTGTTCGAAGTGTAACACTTACGTTATACGTTTTTTTTCTAATATATATAGCAAGACAATTAAAAATAAAAATATTAAAAAATAACAGTATAAAAAACGGATGGGTCTCGCTTTGCTGTATAGTTGGGGGTGGAGTACACCTCATTTATAGGCTAGGTCATTATTACAATGGATTTGTCAAATTTGAATGCAATTGATAGATATCATTGTATACGAATAACGATTCTGAACAGAGTTAATATATTTGTCTAAAATGTGTATATAATAATATAGTATTTTATATTTAAATTGAATTATAATGCAATTTCGTAAAATTAATCATCGTAAGATGAAAATGAAATAGATAATGAGTGAGATGACGGAGGGAGAGTGCAAATTGAGAAGGAGTATAATATAACATCAGGGAGGTGTAACCTAAGGAAGAGAGATTTGAAATACGTTATACGTTAGTTCATTTAAAATGCGAATACGATGAAAATAGGCATGTACCAAGCTTTAATATTATTATAAATAAATAAAAATACCTGAAATATGTAGAGTTCTTAATGATTATTTTTGTATATTATATTAAATATCAAAATATAGTCTTTTCTAATAATTTTATCAAACTCTCGAATAGAAAATTAAATATAATATAATATTTGTACATTATCTACTGTGTACAATATATATGTATATGAATATATATATTAGACACGTTGGACAAGGAAATATTGATTAATGGACGCATAATATATAATCATATTATGTACATTATTTAAATCATTTAATAGGAAAATCAATTAACAACATATATTCAACTCAATACTATTATTACCATTTTTTATAATGCAACGATTATCTTAAGTAATATTTTTGTACAAAATGTATACCAACAACTATAGGTATACGTAAATAGTTTTCATAATCAAAAGATATATTTTATGTACACATCACAATATAACATAAACTTTTTTAAATAATAACTGAAAGTTTTATTAACATTAAAATATTAACATAATAGGTAATTTTTCACAAATATAATGGGTTATATATATATTTGTCTTATACAATATAGTATATAATATATAGTGCTAATTGACGATGTTTTTAATTTATCTAATCAACATTGTAGTACCTACGTATCATATCAGTTTTACTTTTTATTCTATCCATTATCAGGAACAATTTTTATGAAAACAAAAATCAATACTCTATCAACAGTTTAAAACGTATTAGGTAAGTATATAATTTACAATATATCTTACTTAATGAGACGTATATGAATATTGGTTGAACCTATAAAAACATTCCTCTCCATTTAAATATATTGTATTGTTTTGAAATCTACTTGGAAAAATGTGTAATATTATTATTAGAAGAAAATAAAAGTTTTTTTATGGTGGTAACTTTCTAAATTTTTAACTTTCCAAATGACAAGGTTGATAAATGATTGATTGTCTATGATATTCTACTGATCGATATAATATACTCGTTAACGAATATAGTGTAGAAACTAAAAGTAATATAATATTACCTACTGGGTTGTTTTACTTCGAGGCTTATATCTCGAGCGTGTTAGGACTTATGTTAAATATCTATCCAGCTTCAGTGTATATTACCGTTTTTATTATGTACATTACCTACCAAAGTATATTATTTTTAATTATTTTCAACATATCTCATTTATTGTTACTAGGAATTATCCGATTTAACTAACAGAGCGCAATTAATGACAACCTTTCGTTTCTAAAATGCTGCGAAGTTCCATTCTATATAATCTGTTTAAACAACATAATATTAAGGCAAAGATTTAATAAAAAGTAAAAATTGATATTCGTATTAATAAGTATTAAATTATTATAATAATTTACTCACAAAGTTATATATATATATATATATGCATTTATCTAAAACATATTATTTAATAGTTTAATTTTATAATATTATTACACTCAATATAGTATAGTATTCTACAAAGATTGTATAATGTATTTGTATTTACAATGTATTACATCTATATAAGTGCTTAAAATGGAATGTACATCAGTATTTAGAATTAAATTAAAAATAGGTACAAGTAATTATATCACAAATCAATGATTATATTATTTACCCTGTGGAACACCCTCGAAAAAGTTAAGCAAAGGTATTTATGGGTTGGTAACTTTTAATCACTTCAGTGAAGGTTGTGTCGCTTTTTTCTCACCAAAGTTCAAAATTTTCGGACACAAAATTGAAAAGTATAAGGCAAAAGAAATTTTCAGAGTAGAATATGGAATTATACAGACCGATTACTTTTTTTATTCTCAATAAAACATATGATTCGTAAAATATACCGTGCACAGTAAATCATCATCCACTCATGTACGATTGCAACGGCGGGAAAACAAGGCCAACGATAACGTAATTCTTATCGTTTATACAATACAAATTACAAAACTTAGTAAAAAAAAAAAAAAACCATATTCTATACATGAACAAAAAAGTATAATAATATCAATGATATAGGACTGATATCCGCAAATTTCAAAAGAAACATAAACTCTCTAAACAATACGCATAACACATTGCAATAACGACTGATTTATTATAACATTTTTTTTTAATTGCGGCCATATTATATCTGAGATCAATAATTATGAAGATAAGTGATTTCAAAATTCGTACGCGGATTGTTCGTTTAAGGCACCTACAAACTTATCTACCTATCTAAGTGCTAATATTCGTTAAGCATCGAATACGAATGATTACTATGATCGTAGAAGAATGTCTCTAGTTTCATAATTTGTCACTCTCATAGTCCAACATTGCGCGGGAAATGATTTATTAAGGTTATTATAATATACCACGGTAAATCGTAATTATTACTCATATACTTATGTATATGTATGTATAAATATATACGTGAACAACGTAACGATAGGACATGTATTCTAACAATATGTACGCATGGTTATGTGCGAACGGAAACATTTAAAAAACCTCTGAGAAAGATAACGAACGAAAAATATAGAAATATACAAAATATAACGTATCTACAATAACACCGAATTAGTTTTGCTATAATTGTAATGATTATTATTATTTATTTAGTAATACCTATTACGAAATTTTACGATTTCGAGTAAATTATTATCGTGATATCAACCTCGCAGTATATAGGCGGATCTATAAACGTAAAAGAACTGCATAAGCAGTAATAACGAATGTGTGTTAGTAAAAATTGGTTTGAAATCGATCAATTATCGATTTCCGGAAGAATATTTGATGTAGGTTAATCTATTGTAGCCGATCATACTGAAAGTTTATAAGCTTATTTTAAGTCCAAAATAGTTTTTTATTTGTTTTAATTAATATAAGTAAAATGTGTATTTAATTTTATCGATAAGAGTTGAATAAAATGTAATACATTGAACAGATTACGGTTAAGCAAGGTCAATTTATATTTAATACAGTCGTTTTAATCTTTAGTGTAATATACGTATTATCATATTATTTTCCATTTTACTCATTGAACATTTATTATGGTTTGGAATTATTTTTCAGTTTATTTTACAGAATTATATTTATATACACCCTTAACCGAAAAATGTTCATACCCTAGAAAATACAAATACCTAGTAGATTAACCGTAGCAGAATAAAAAAAAAAAAACTATAAGGGGCGCATATTAATACCTTAACCTTAAGAGTTTACCCGGTTGAACATTGGTCGAATTTTGATTATTTTAGAATTCGTTTACTATGTAGTATAAGCGTTGTAAAATAATAATATCGGTACTTTAAAATTTATAAAGTACAAAAAATCATACTATAATTCATAATGTAATTATACAGTTATAATGTAATAATGTACAAGCATAGGTGTTTTGGTGGTATAAAAGATAATGCTAAAAGTGTAAACGGTTCTCTTATCTGTTTTGGACAAATATTGTTGTATAACGTGTACGTAACTAAATACTTTCTTATTAAAATTAAGAAAAAAAAACGGCAAACTTTATAATTTAATTATTTTTCCATACACGACTCTAGAGAGCAACTTATCGGTTGTATTACATATTATATTATTATTTTACATATTACACACAAAATACCTAACTAAAATGTACGCCAATTTCCGTTAATTCCATTTACGTCAACTGCTATTTTTATTTTTACTCTATAATATATTGTATAATATTTATTACAAATACTCTCGCAATCATGATGCTAATTATTATTATACACCTGACTCAAAAATTATGTTTTATATTTTAATTAATTAAAAAAAAAAAAAAATACATACAGAATTAATGAGAATATCTAAATAAAAATATGCCTTAATAATACATTTTTTATAAACGAATTTAATATAAATTCTATATCCACATATAATATATATTTGTACATAACTAGTTTTAATAGTTTTAAAACAATTTTTTCTCGGAAATAATATGAAATGTTCGTACATAAGCTATTCTATGTTATCACCTAGAAAACAGACTTTTATTGGTTTACCTCGGTACTGGTTCCTGATAATGTTTATACAAAATAATTTTCAACGATACTCTAATTCGATCGCATAATTAGATTTTCGATAATCATTTTCTATCGAAATGTTGTTATTCAAGTAAAACAAATAAAAAAATGATAATTAAAAGAAGAAAAATATTATTGAAATTGTAAGATTTGATCGACAAGGACTATGTTTAGATCGTATCTTTCACCATTAGAATGTTCAAATAATAATAAACCATAATGTACTCATATAATGGTATGTCATTATTAAATCGGAAAGTTATTCCATTTAATTGAAACTTAAACAAAATATATAATGTTTAATACCAACAGCAAAAGCGAAGCAAAAAGATTAAATTAAAATCATTAACGTCAAAGAATCTGTACATAGTTTCGTTATTAAATTTAATGTAAAGCAAATTGTACTTGGAAAAATAATTGTCTTTATTTAGTTTGTTTTCAATTGTTATTGGGTTGGAAAATAATTAAACAAACTAACGTAATTACAATATGAAGTTTTTTGTGACGCAAGACCTATATTCCTGTGAATCTGTTGTAAATATTTAAAAGGGTCAATTGCCATTTTCATTTGATTAACTGCGAACGAACTTTTGTCCAGACCACTGCAGGTGCGTACCGCACATTAAATTATGTGTCTTTAGTTAGTACACGAATACGTGATTTCTGGGATAATATTATACATATTATAATATAGTATTATTATGTTGTTACTGATTTTTTATTTTTTTTCGGGTTTTAATAAAAAACAATGTTATGTTTATTAATTTGAATGTAGAAACAGGTACATCGCTTAACATAAATGTGCATGTTCTTTGATCAATCGAATATCACGTTTAAATGAATTTTTCCGTACGTATACCATTTGTACATTTTTCGTATTTGCTTTTTGTCGGCGTTTGTGTAATTAAAAAAAAAATATATATCATAAAATTAGCCCGTGAGCAGATGAAAAACTTAATTATATTTTCTGATGGTTTTGAGATGACATTAAGAAAGAAAAAAACACTACAGGTACCAACACTGTTGTCTAAGACACAATATGGTGTTGAAATTTGACGAAAATATAAAATCACATACTTATTGGTATTACAAGAGATCACTGTGGTTATTTTATTACCTACTCGTATGACCAACTCGAGGTGTTTATAATATTATATTTTATCGTACACGTCAATAAACGGGCGTGAGTCTTATTTTGCACCAAGACGTACACGCAGTACACATAAATCACTTTAACACGTTTTGCATTTCCGGTTTATCGGATGCAACCGATGCCAATCGAAATTCGACGTAACGGACCGAATCGCAGTAACTACGTTTACGCTGTTCGTCCGTGTATATCGGTTGCATTACCAGAGTCGTGTCCCCTGCATTATCGCGATAGTCTGAAGTTGGCGATAGTTTTTCGGATGCGTGATTGAAAAATCGAAAAAACTTTCCGCAACGGTTTAACGAATATTACGGCGCATTCGTGTACAGTTCGTAATGCACGGAAAATATATACGTTAAGGTCTAAGACTGTCTAAACGACTGGTTTCGAACTCATCGGCTGTTACGCTGGAACTCATCACATTAACAACGTATTATTGTAACTTAAAACGATCTGCGTTTATTGTGCTTTACGTATATCACACTCAAACGGACTTAAATTCTTTATGCGTCTGCCGGTATTGACGGTATTCTATCCGTATACGGATTTTGCCACGTTTGCAACACATCCTGACTGTTGTCGCAGTCGATGCCAAAGAACGGAGAGGTGAAATAACGTACAATCATTAGCTGCATTTTACACGAATCATCAACAACCCGTCTACAATAAATTATTGTTGACAAATCATCGATCCTGTACATTATTATCGACGGCACGCGTCCGAGATACGACACGCGAGGTGCAGGCACACAAGTCACGTAAAACCGTATACTAATATAATAACATGCACGGAATGCTCGCGGTAATTCACGGGAGACAAGGGTGGGATTAGTGCGGTAGGAACCAAAAGACGCAATGTGCGTGTGTGTGAGTCGGTCGAAACCATTTCCGACATAGGTGGGTTGGAGGGAGGAAATGAACACCGAATACATATTGCGTTTACAAGTCCACGGCCTCTATATATATATGTGTGTGTGTGTGTGTGTGTGTGTGTGTGTGTGTGTGTGTGTGTGTGTGTGTGTGTGTGTGTGTGTGTGTGTGCGGGCCGCGTGAAGTTCGGGTAAGTATGAAGTATTGTAGAGCGTCACCGCTTCAGTCTTGTCGTCAAACAAATGGATGGAACTTAAGGTTCTTGGCACCGGTGGCCGGCGTCATGTGCGTCATCTCGATGGCCTCGGTACCGCTGCTACTCTCTCCGCCACCATCACCACCATCACCACCACCACCACCACCACCACCATCGCCATCACCATCACTATTGACATCACCATCGTCATTGTCATTGTCACGGCTACCAGCACCACCGTCTTGGTTTGTGGTCGCGGGTTTAGAGGAGAACCAATCGCGCGCGTATTGCGCGGTTGAAGGTTCCTCCGCGATGGTGGCCGACGTGGCGACGGCGGCGGCGGCGGCAGCGACGGTGGTGGCAACGTGAACGGCGGCGCGTGCTTCGCGCGGCGGCGACGAGGACGAAGATGCGGTGGTGGACGGCGATGCGGAGGACGAGGACGCGGAAGATGAAGACGACGATTGCCGTTCGTTTTGCCGCTGTTGTCCGGCCCCGCTGCCACCGCCACCACCGTCGACCACGGCGCTAACTTCGTCGTACACCGTGACGGCCACGTGGTCGCTCTCGTTGAGCCACTCGAGCACGAGCGACCGGTGCGACTTGACGAACCTCTCGAACAGGTCCACGCCCGAAACGTCCGTCTGAACGGCCGCGTCCACCGTGCCGGCCACCGACGACCTGTGGTAGTACTGCAACTGCAACTGCTGCGACTGGTGCTGTTGCGCCAACGGCTGATAATGGTGCTGCTGGTACTGGTGGTGCGGCTGCTGGTATGTGTGATTGTGGTGCAGGTTGTACGGCTGGTGGTGCGCCGGGCTGTCGCCGTACGGGCCGTCCCAGCCGAACACCTCGGGCGGGTGCGAAGAGCTCCGTTGCAACATGCCCGCCATCGGCCGTTTCACGTTCTCCGGTAGATCCGGGTTTGACCTGGCCGGCAACGGGTACGGGTATCGGACGTTCGTGCTGGTCGTCGCCAGCTCCTGCAACGCTTGTATGGCGTTTTTCACCTGTAACACGTCCGTTCGTACATTATAGGCACAACAATAGTCCTTCGCAGGGCACCATGATAACCGAAGCGCCAAAACTTTTTTTTATAATCTAATTATTGATATTACTGAATAGTATCTGGTTTTTTTTTTTTTTTTTTTAATATGCATTGAAATCGCATAGTGATCCACGTTGGGAGTCGAAGTATAATGCAGTATATTCATATTACTTACTCAATTAAAATGTGTAGTTCAAGCATTAAAACACATATCCGAAAACTCAGAATTTATGGATGGAATTTTCGGTGCTCAAAGTTTGCTTGGTTTGATTAATGTTGAGTTTGTTTATCTTTTAGTTATGTGGGATTCAATTTTAAATCAAGTTCATTATAGAGTTAACATAACTTTGCGAAAATCAAATATTTCTATTGACAATTCATCAAAAATTATGATGGGTTTAAAAAAATGCCTTGGAGCAAATGCGAAATAAAGAATCAGAAAATATTTCGCTTTTAGTAAATAATGTGTGTAATGAAGGTGAAATTTTAACAGTATTTAAATTGAAAATGTCATAAAAAGTCAAAAAAATTGGTGATGAACGAACATCTAATTCAATATTTACTGTAGAACTGAAACTTTAATTAGAGTTAAACCAAGTTATGTTTTAACTTCTTAATTTCACAAATATCTTGGTGTTTAGAAACATTTTCGAGTATTTTTAACGAGTTTGATTTTCTTTCTGGTTTCGTCTTACAACGCTGTAAATTGAAGATCTTAAAAAACACGCTGCTGATATAGTTTTAAAATATAGGATTAGACCTTAATAGTGAATTACTGAATGAAATTGAATGTTATCAGGAGAAGCAATACCTAATTTAGAAATGGCTACTTATTTAGATATATTAAATGATATAAAAACATATGAATTAAGCTCAGTCTATCCAAATTTAGTTATCACTTACAGACTATTTCTTACATTTCCTATAACTATTGCATCTGGGGAAATATCATTCAGTAAATTTAAACTTATAAAAACATGTCTCCGTTCAACCATGAGTCAAGAAAAATTAATGAATATTGTTATATTGTCAATAGATGACAATAAAATGACACAAATTATCAATTTTGATGATACCTATTATTAAAAACTTTGCGTCAATAAAATCTTGAAGAATTAATTTATAAAAAGCAACTCTAACCTTTTAGTTTATATTGTTTACACTATCACGTATATCTAAAAACATGATTGCACTATGTAATACTAATTATAATTATTATATTATATGTATACTTATACAGATTTGGTAAATTTCTGAGTTCAACCAGTCAAGTAATGTAAAATGTATAATAATTATTACTACTAGTGCTTGTGTTTTTGTCAATTATAATACACAAAATATATTCAAAATAGGTAAATCTAACGAATCCCTTGTTCCCTAATTTTTTGACTTATAGGTATAAAATATTTGATAGAGGCGGGGTGGAGACGCTAAAAATGATTCTTGGCACCGGGGGCTGAATATGCTAGGTACGGAACGGTACTGGTTAGTGCCTTCGCTCATGTCGTGTATATATGATCAGTCATCAGTGACGTGGATCATGACCATCGTGGTGTACCTAATAAAAAAATTTTACTCAACGGTCCTTTTAACCTGTACCATTATTATATGTATAAACCGCAGTGACGTCAATGTCCAGACATTATTTATAAATATTTAAATATTTCACAATCTACTCGTGTGTATATATATATATATATATATATCACTATACCAGTGCTTGGTTAACGGAGACCGTAAAATATTAATTGTATGTATTTATTTTAAGTTACCTCGATTTGTAAATGCATTCATAAAAAGAAAAAATATATAAAATCATTTTCGATTATCTACTTATCAATATTTAATTGTCGGTTGGTTATTTAACAGTAATATAATTATTATTACATCGAAGAAGTGTATCTCACGAATATCGATAATGATGATAATCTAAATATACCGTTTAAACCTAAGTGATTCTGGCTTACATAAAACAAATAAAAAATTTAAATTATATAAATTATATTATAAATTTTTTCAGAAGAAATTATATTGAAGCAAACTTGCGCATCCTTGATTCCAATATCGCGCCGGGCATTGATTTACTATGCAAAATTATGCAAAATCGCATATTTTATTAAGTAAAAAATGTATAATTTGATTTTTATGTCATTTTGTCTAGTTATAAAGAATTCATATTTACATTATTTGGATATTTATGTATATTTAAAGTTTAAAACTATAATATATGCATTTACCATTTATTGGATCTGTGTTTTAAGTATGCGTATAAGAATTTAATTTAAATAAATAGTTAAGGAAAAGAAATCGTTATTATTTTACTAATTTTGATGGTAAAATGAAATTATACTCCTTAGGCCTTAGGGCACCACATTTATTTTACATTAAATTAAGAAGATTACATGATAAAAAATGTAAGAAACTATAGTAAACCTATATTATACACAGGTTATTTTTATTATGTTTACTTTATTACATCAAAATGGTCACAGTTTCAGTTATTGTATATGTTATATAGGGAAAAAGTAAGCCTTTCACGGTACCATAATTACGACACTGACAGGTCATAAGTGATAACCATGTAGTAATTGTTATTTCGAAAATAGTTTTTGGGAACATATTAAGCAAACATTAAATACACGGACATTAATTTTATTAATCGAATATGTGGTTTAATAGTCAGAACCAACAGTGCGACTGAAAGAGATAAAATATAGCAGTCCGATGCGCGGTATCGTTGAATCTATATACGACTCACCAAGCGATAGATAGGAACAAGGCCTCGTGGAGACTAATGACACTCCGAAAGGGATATCTACGAGGGGATCTCAAACGTCGGGAAGACCATTTGGAAAAACAGAAATAAAATTCGCATCAGCTCCGGTGGAGCGACGAGTGGCTAATGTCGGGGTGTTAAAAACCTGACATGGATAGCGAACGTATTTGTTATCTAATATCTAAATAGACGTTCAAGTTATGTAACGTGCGACTTACCTCTTGACTTAAAGTTGCTACGTGATAATGAAGTGATGTGACCTGGGTGTCTAGTCTGTCGACATTAACTTTTCTGTGTTCGATATCGCTCCGGGGAAGAGTTCTAGACCTAAGTGTCAAACACATTCAATTAATTAAAATGCACGGGAAATCCTTTTAATTTTGTACAAGGTACAAGGTAAGTACAACAAGTGTATATATGATCGGCGGAAAATTATATGAATTCACGATTCACGGGAGTATAAAGCATTTTACGTAGCGCATATAATATATATATATATAAATATATATATATATAATATAATATTTTAATTATTACGGCGAGAGTACTAATGATTTATACACCTACATGGTATTTCATTTTAATATAGTTCAAACTGTTCAATTTATAGTAGGTACAGGGTAATTTGTTTAACGTTTGACTCTTGTTTCCTCGGCCAAATTTATATTAGTTTTTGAACAAATATTATATTTAGTCATTTAAAGTTATTGTTATCATTGTTATGAAACATTTTAGCAAACAAATAGTACATTGTTTACTATATAAATTAAATGACAGGCGACAGCGTCAATTCTTTATTCATAATCGCTATGTATATTTATATTACTAAAAGACGTTATAAGAGAAAATTACTTTTTGTGATTGTTGATTTTAGTAAAATTAAACTATTATAAGCATAGGCGCAACTAGAGCTTTTATTTTTTTTTTTGGGGGGGGGGGCTAAAAATATCAAGACCACACAGACCCGCAGGGGCTATGCCCCTAAAATTTAATACACTAATGAAATATGGCCATTAATCATTACTCATTGCAACACTGTTATAACTTAATAGTTATTTTATCACAAAAATCACAAAATCCTGAGATTTTAAAATAAAACCTATTGATTCTACGTATTGTATACACGGTACATTTTAATAGGTAATAAACTCAATTTAATAAACATATTTGATGTTTTCTTTGACCATGAGATTTTAAAATAACAGAAAAACAATTTTTGATAATTTATCAATTTTAGCAGTCAATAAATTATTATTTGTAAAATCAGAAGTTTTACTATTACCAATATTGTAAAAACCGGTACAGAAAATTTGGGAATGCTAATTTTGATATTGGGAGTGCTAAGCACTCCCAAGCCCCCCCCTAGTTGCGCCCATGATTATAAGGTAAGTGATTTAAAGTTTTTGCAAGTCTAAAACCGCGGAGAAGATAGTTGTACTTGTATTGTAACCCAATGTTACGAATGAATAAATAAATAAATAAATATTATTTGAACTTATTTATATCAATTATTAATTTTATCAAGTCCACGCAAAATACTTGAAAACTTGAAAACTCACTATTATTCTATCATATAATTAGACACATTTATTACGTTTAATTATTATAATATATATAATATTATATGATACCGTCAAAACATTAGTTTTAGATATTCGCACATTTTGTTACATCATCTGCAATAAGCAACACTTTCCACGATTCTTTAAAGTGAGAAAGTTTACTATCAGTTGATGGTATAATATTACTCGTGATCAAATGCACTCTAATGGACTGTCTAGGGTCTAGGTTTTATTAACGATAAAGTATCTTCAAATTGAAAGTGTTTCGAGTTTTTTCATAGAATAAAATAAAAGTAAAAAAGAAGTATAATATATCTTAATATAAAAATATTTAACAAACACGAAAATGTTATTAAAACGTTGGTTTTCGTTTTATGTAAAGTTTTAATAAATGCAAGTGTTTGACAATACATAATAAAATGCATATTGATATTTTATTTTGCAGTATTATAAAAATATAAATTGAATTACATCGTCGGAATATTGTTAAAATAAAAATCATATATTCAAAATTCTATTTAATACTATGCCGGAACTAGATAAAACGTGTTTGAGTAACTCCGCGATAATATTAAAATATAATAGTATGTTCATTACAATTACTTTAATCTTATAATTAAATTTGTATATTTAATATTTAAAACCGTTTGTATTATATAGGGTGTTTCAGGATGATTCGACAAATGCAATAACTTTTGAACTTTAGTTTTGTTTATTATTTTTAATTTTTTTATTAATATTATAATACTATTGTACTGCAATACAACGGAATTGAATTAAAATATTTATTTTTTTTTTACTTTTGGAACTTAGATTTAAAAATCTAAAATTTTATTTTACCATTGAAAAAAAAATATCTACTTTTTAAAACAAATTTCTAGAAAAATTATTGTATTTAAATATCTTATTAAAGTTTGATTATTCATTTATTATGATTTTTTAAACTTTTTGAAAATTTGAACTGAAAAATTAAAATTACTGTACAATTACTGAAATAAGATTAGTTAAGATTCTATATAAATGAATGATGGTATACAATATTATCTATAATGTGATAAAATTATTTGACATACAAACTTATTTTGAATTTCATTTTTAACAGTAGAACAAAATTTAAAATTTGAGAATTTGGGTTTCGAAAAAAAAAAAAAATTGTTTAATACACGTTTAATGTAGTGCAGTACAATATAATTTATCGAAAAAAAAAGTGAACAATAATGAATAGAACAAAATTTATTGCATTAGTCGAATTATCGTGATACACTCTGTGTTAAAATTACATTTTATTGATTACTATTAATTAAATAATTTTACTATAGGTTATAGCTTATAAATATAATTAAATTTAAATGTTTATTTATTTTAATTAAATAATAAAATCATTGCGAATATATTCAAAATTTAATAATGTATTTATATTTATTTAAGTTTAATATATAGTATATATTTTAATATAATCATAAATATAAAAAGTTAAATATGGAGCGATCACATTACTATGTATTATTTTTACTGTTTTTAAGCAGAACATAAAATAATTCTGTACACATAGCGAAAGCACATGATTTAAAAGTTATTCGATCGTATAAGAATTTTAATGACTCCCTATTTGTCATGCAGTACAATAGAATGCATCGTTATTTTTTCAACGCCTGTTTCTCTGAAATAACTGATGGGCGATTCGACATTTTTCAACAAAACCGTAATTTAACATTTTATACACTTGCATGCCGTTTTATATAATGTATTCGTGTTAAAATAACATAATGCTTTAGGAAAACGTACCTGTTTTGAGATAGTTTTGTAAGATTATGTCTGCTCGGGCTGTAACTGGAGTGTATCGGTGATCGGGATGGTGGTGATTTCGGCGATCCGTCACATTCTTCATGTAAGTTTTCATCGTCTTCGCTTATCGATGGCAACGTCAACGTAGTTATTCCATTTTGATCAATATCCTACGCAAATTATGTCATAATAAAAAAGAAAAAAGAAATAAAAGAAATATCTTTAATTAAATTATATTAGTAAGTGTATTCGTTAAAATAAATATTACGGAAAACAAAAGAGTAAAATTGTAATAAATAAATGTCAAGGGCTCTCACACTACTTCTTTGAAAACAACTTACAGTTACAGTATTCTCGTCAGTTATAAGTATTCCCATAAAGTATAAATGCAAATTTGTTTTTTTCATCTGACATATTGTTATGCGTAATAGCGTAACTAACCAATAAACCAGAGAATCGCACCAAGTGCATTTTGAATGATTACGATATTATTATATAAGATAATTATAGTCATAAGAACAGTATAATATTCCGTTCTAAAGAATTAAAATTTTCAAGATATTTTCCCGCACTTAAGTATTTACATATTACAGATGCTTTTATACATTAGTTTCAAATTACGTAAAATAGTATCGAAGAATCTGATACCTGATTTAGCATGGTGAATAAATTATACTTTCTGTAAATCACTTAATTTATTCAATCGTAAAGTCTTATACATTTTGGCATACGATACGAATATTCACTAAATAATAATAATGAAAACAATACATTTATATAATATACCATTCCGAAAATGAATTAAGATTTGCCTAATTTGTTAATTATTTATTGCGAAAATACTGCTAAGCTAAACAAATATATTGCATTTTAAATTAATTTGGTATAATATCATTATCATATAGAGTCATTAAAGCATAATAATTGTTGACCGCTAAAGTTCTTATGTAATTTACTTGACATTTAATTAGGACATGTAATAACGTTCAGTTATATATGAACAACAGACATTTTGTTAGTTCCATAATAGCTATTAACGAAAATCATACAATTGGTATATGAATATTATGCTTTCAATTAAAACAAAATATGTACTTTGTGAGGTTTAATTACTTCGGCCTCGTATCCTTCTCGTATGTTGTACGTCAAGTCATGTTGTATGTCGTTGGCAAACTCCTGTTGATATTCAGGATAGAGCCGCAATACTTCGACCAGTCCAAGTACGTTAATACATTTCAGGTCACAATAAGTAAGGGCTTTAACATCGCAACTAGACTTAACTACAGTGTCTCCTCCTGTACCGCCACCAGTGGTCCCGCCACCGGTGACAGCACCAGTATTGGCTGAGCCACTGCTCTGACCCAGCCAAGTACTAATGTCACATCCAACTAAATCGCCTTTACCTGGAAATTAAAATTCGATGCCAATAAGTGGTTTCCAAGCGTTATACTATTATATGATTGAAACATGTGAAAACAATGATATATAAATAATCCTGACTATTATAACACGACATGCTATTATTATAAAAATAAAAGGATTTTTCTGTGCGTAAAAATATTAAATTTGATACGTTATCAGACTTAATTGTATTAATCTGAAATACCTTTTTAGCATAATAATATTCTATTATTCATTTGCTTAACTATATTGTAAGTCACGTTATTTTATATACTTTTAGTTTTTAGTATATTAACATACTTTTTTGGTAAACACTTGGCTAACATTTTCTCACCTCATGAGGATATTATCTCTACTCTCAAGCATAACAAATTTATAAAAAAATGTCTTGATAGTTTTATCCCGGTATCGGTTTGTATCTCTCAAACACCAACGAAATTAAAAATGTTATCAAAAATTTGTCATTTGAAAATCACCTAGCTACGTTTTGATCATAAATAAAATATTAATACATCTTCAAAAATAATTATAGTTGTAATCACATATTCACATATATCTTCAAAGCCTTGTTCAGACTAAATAACTATTCCTTTTTATGGAAATTGTCTACAATAATTTTAATTAACAAGCGAAATAAGCCCATAAACACTTAACATATTCCTGTAGACCCATTATACTGCTATATTCTCCTTCATTCACTTGCCAAGCTTTTTGAAAAATTATTCTTGAAAGAATTAGACCCATTTCAAGTACTTAAATTCCATAATTTCTAATACTTAATTTGTCTTCAGGACCAAACACACTACAATTAATATATAAACAATTAATGGCACCACAAAAAAAAAAAAAACAACTATATCAACACCGATATATTACATGTTGTGATACTGAGCTGGGACTTTGAGCATTTATATATTATACAAATTAGTAGATGGCAGTTTTAGTTAATGTATGTATATCAGTTTACCTAAAATAGCGACGACCATTCCGTTTTGTACGACTTCCATGGACCCGTTACACAAGTAATAAATAGATGTGAGCGCATCGCCTTTGTGGATAAGGTATTCACCGGGAGCGCAGAAATTACTACGTATGTGCAACGACAGCAGTTTCAGACAACCTTGCGACGCGGATTCAAAGATAGGCAGTTGCAATATCTCTCGGTGCAAGTGCATGGACACGTCGCCTCTGAGTTCTTCGGGGAACTCTTTTAGCGTCTAGAACAGAAAAATGCGAAAAATTCGTGTTTAAACGCGGTAATGACAATAATTTGTTTTCCGTTATATATATACCGTATGATTTTATAATGTAATGTTATTATTAGGGAACGAATTTGAATGCAAATTGCATTTTTATCTGAATGTCCAAAACATTGGTTTCCAAGCAAAAAGTTCATTTCATACATCAAAGAATTGAAAAATGTAACTTTTATTTTGCATTTTTTGAATTATTTGCATTTTTAAGACTTTAATGCATTTTTAGAGCATTTTTTTGAAATTTTTAGTGCATTTTGTGGTTTTTAAGTCATTTTTTCAACATTTTTTCCTCATTCATTCTAAAAAAAAATTATAAATATACCTATCTAAATGGTGTACCTATTAAATTTTTTATTTTTTAGGGTAAAAAGAAGATGGACAGAAGATAATTGAAAGTTAATTAATTAAGGTTGTATTGTATTATTTGTATTTAAATATTTTTTATTAGATTTTTCATAATAATGTGTTTTTTTTATAAGTTTTAAATTCAAAATTTTGTTTTATTGAATATTAACCCATTTTTAAAGTTTTTTTAGGGCATTTTTTTAGTGCATTTTTTGATGTTAAAATATTTTTTTAAGGCATTTTTCTTGTTTTTTAGAGCATTTAAATCCGTTCCCTAGTTATTATACATATTATACACATTATACGATTAAATATCATAATAGTATCGCATTCAAGATACACGGTTATACGGTCTGCAGTGCTGTGCCCGTATATACTCACAGACGCGGTTCAACGGCCGTTCATAGCATGTAATTACCTCGTGTATGTCGATACCGTGGTTGAGTGACCACATGGTCTGGAAGTAATCCTGCATCCTGTGCTTCAGCTCGCTAGGAACCTGGTGCAGCGTCAGGAAGTCCTTTAGGTCCCGCCATTTGCTCTGGTACAGCGACCGCCGAGAGTACATACGCTGGATGATAGCAGTCACGTTCCCAAACACCACGGCGTGCATAAGCGCTATATATACACATACACGGTCATGACCGGGCGGGGGAGAAAATACTTTTTCAGTCATCGGACACGATAAAACTACACAACAACAACAACAACAACAACAACAACAACAACAACCACCACCGCACTACGTTGGTGATTCGGTTTTACCTCCGATCAGCATCGTGATGATGCTGAAAATCTTCTCGGCGCTGGTCGTGGCCGACACGTTTCCGAACCCCACGCTAGTCAAACTGGAACACGTAAAGTACAACGACGTTATGTACGACTCCGAGTGTGTCACATTCTCCACGTTAACGTGTAAACGTTCGGCTAGAGTGTTCATCCATCCTGTATGAGTATAACAAACAACATATTATTATTAATTTGTGATGTTTTTTATTTTCAGTTTTTTATCTTTAATAAAAATAACAGTACAATACAGTTTACTTGATTATTGAAATGTAGGCAATGTTTCTACAAACTGTTATAAGATATTTAAGTATATAGGTATATTGTATATGAAATAACATAGAAGTAATTTAAATTATAATATTTTGGTCTGTGGCCGTATGTGAAGTGTGATATATTTATACATTAATTAATAAGCTAAGAATGAATATTTTACGCAAAGTCCACTGACTGGGTCCATCCAGTATGTATGAGTATAGATTCCAATAAGTATACGTACGTACACACGCATACGAATTACGATTTTCGAGCCTTCATAGAAGACTGCAGTTAAGAGCAAAAGTTAATTTTATTTCAAGGACTAATTTCATAAATACTTATTTCATTAAATAAAATAAAAGATGGTTTACGCCTCCATAGACGTGAATGGGTCGTGTAACCATCTACAAAAATCACTCGCTCCAAAAATGATATCAAGTTTTGAATTTTGATTGACGAGGATATGATATCCAAATTATGATACATATTATTTTCAAAATTTGGGTACTATAGGAGGCCAAACTCAAACTTTGAAAATTAGAAATGTAATTTTGAGTGTCTATAGGGAATTTTGTGAATTGGCTCATAAATTTAAATTTATTATTTGATAATTTTTCCCGGGTAACCTGTTTTTAAGCGAACGTAACATAAAAATGAATCACTTGTCAGTGGAGAGATGTAGTTAACTTACAAATCTTACTCTTTATTCGTCAAATTAATCGACATTTAATTGCATACGTTTTGAATCGAAATTAATAAGTTGGTATTAGTTAATTTAATGGACGTTAAATCACGTATATATTATTTATAATATATTATCCATATCTAACAAATTAATCTATAAACCTACGTAAAATTATAATTTAATTTATATGCAAAATTATTCTGTACTTTTTCTTTGTATTGTAGTTGCACATCTAACTATAATGAATATTTAAGTTTTCATTAATTAATATTCGTTAATATTTTATTCATTTGTCTTGTTGCGTTCATTTTATACTTATATTTTGAATAAATTATCTTTTGATCAATGTATTACTATTGTCTATTTCCAATGAATGGTACATCAGGATAGCTAAAAGTATATTTTCCTGGTACGCTAGGACCAGATTAAATATTATTTGGGGGTCGCTGTAAACATATTTGGTTACATGTTTAAGAAGCTCTAGGTTATTTTATTTTGATTTTTTTTCATTGGAAAAATTTGTTGAGTTTTCAAATATTATTTCGTATTAGCATTTTAATATTCATTAAATACATGATTGACGGTGTAATTTATTGGGAGCCGATATTTTAAATTTCAATAATACAAACACGAAAAACTTCATCAAAATAAATGGATTTATTAAAATTTATTTTAGTTTTTCATTTTTTAAAAACTACCTATTACAAGTATTTAAATCTGATCGATTATTAAAAATAAATCTATGAGATTAGAATATTATTAAAAGTAGTGTTATTTTATTTTATTTCAATAAAGTTGTAAAAACTAATCAAATGAATAGAGAGAAAAGTTCTATCAGTCATCAGTACTTCAGATTTTATTCAATAAACCAAATTTTTTTTTACCAACTAAATATAAAATGTTTTACCAATTTATTCAGGCAATTATATGGTAAAAAATACGTCATGTTTATTTTACTTTATGTCAGTAAAACTTTAAAATTAAATTCAAGGTTGAGTTACGATAGTTTGAATTGGTTCTGAAACAGTAATCATTAAATATTTCCTGTTGCTATACAGTATACACCTATAGCGATACGCCTATACACACACATCCTTTTTAAATGGTTATTTTATTCTGTCGATATAGCTCCATATACATTTATTTGGATTGCCGGATACGGTTACAAAAATTTAAGTACTATTGGTCTTTTATTGACGTTTAGGTTTTCGCAATAAAGAAACGAAAATCAACGATTATTTCTCACTTATGGACTATTGGGTTGATATCACTTTAAAACATATCACTTATATATTCTATGTTCATATCTTGTTACACGATGTGAAATGCTAGACAATGTAGGTACTGTTCGATTAAAATGACCAAATAGCATACAAATACTGTTTTCATGATACAGTTAAAAGGCTTCAAACAATACTGTGTCCAGAAAGATACAACAAACAACGACAGGTCAATTCAATATTCTTAAATAATTCTGACAATGACGCTGAAACTATAAAACCAGTAGCTGACTGAACAAATGATTTCAACAATATTGAATATATCGAATATTGGACAATACAAAAGTGTGAAGTAAGCAAAGAGCAAACGAAAAGTTTTGATGAAGCCCGGTCCTAAAGTCCACGTCTTGAAACATTTTGTTTTTATTTTTTAGGCTGACGTTGTAAAGTCCTTACAACAGTCCAAACAGATCAATTTTCAAGATAAAAAGTAAGTCATTAAAAAATATGCTTTCAAAAAAAAAAAACTTTAACCAAAAGTTTTGTATAGAACTATAAAAGTTATAACAAACTCATTTTACTTTTGGGCAATGCTAAAGAATATTGTTTGTTACATTTATTATACCAATATACCGATTGTTAACTACTAATAATTTGTATGAAAAAATAATGCTTTATATTAATTATTATTATTGTTATTATTTTTTTTTTATTAAAAAAATAATTATAAAATTAAAATTGACTATAGTTATAAAATATTTCATATAATATACTAAAAACTTCAATTTTAGATCATACGCAAACCGGGCAAACCGAAGAATGTATTGGTTTAACAATGATGTAGTCTAATCAAACTTCAAATATTCCTAAATGTATTATGACAGCTGGGAATTTTAGTATGGAGTTATAGGGACTTTCTAGGCTTTACAAGGAAAGTTTGTAAAACATTTTAATTTTGAACATGAATATATATATATAGCCATATGTCCATATAATATTATTGGTATAACAATTTATAAAAAAATTAGTAATATATTGAAAGAAAAAAAGTGAAATATATATCGATGGTACTTGAAGTATTGTTTACAGGACTTGGAAGTTATAGCACTAATAAAGTACATTTATAGAGCTTTAGTATGTACTCAAAAAAGGCAAAATAAGCACTATAAATATCACGAAAAATTGAAAAATAAGCAGATTGAAATTGTAAAAAAAATATAGTATTTTAATTTTTTTTATAAATTTTTTTTTAATTTTATAAGTTTTATACTTTTCCAAATTTTTTAAACAAACTTTGAGTCAAATAACTTTTGCTTTACTTTAGGCATTTATAAAAATAGGAAAGTGTAGCTGTAACACATTAGTTCATGTCGTTCATGAACAATTGCACAAGGAACACATTTATAAATGACAGCCGAACACCTTAATCTAAAATAAAATTGTGCATGTTCATATTTGGATAATACGACGATAATCCCGTGTCTCACATAGTCATGTAATTATAACGAATTCAATAATAATTACATTGCGATTCGTCCAACACAGTTTTAAAAATAATCAAATCATTAAATTAATTTACGAACAGATAAATTGTCTGATGATATTCGGTCTTAACAACCGAAAATGTAGTAACTACTATTTGAAAATCAAAATTCATGTTTGTTTTCGTTACAATATTCGTGTACTTCTGTTTAGTCCAATTCATTGTTTATTTCCTTTTAATTTACTTATATTATGTATATATTTGCATGTAAATAGCACTAAAAACCGTAAATATGCGTAAACTAGCAAATAAAATCTTGCATACGGGATCAGGGAAGTGAAACATATTTGTTTCTTACTTCGAATGTTCTAAGACTTGCAAAAAAATAAAAAAAATAACATGCATTTGCTAGAACGTTGGAGCCCTGGTTATACATAGTTAATATAGTTTCGATCATTGATCATCATCAGGTTATAAAATCATACCAAATAATAACAAATAAATGCGAAATACATTTCATTTAATTTTTATTTAATTTTGTTTTTTCTTTCAATATATTATTTATTTTTTATTCAATACATATAGTAGTACAACAATGTTTTTAGCAATTCATAATTATTATTTTTATAGTTTGAAATTGTTCTATTTCTATTCAACTCATGAAATAAAATATATTCTTTTTCTAAGTACAATTCATTTATTGCAAACTTCTGGGGAAATGTAAATTTTAAATATCATAGCCCATAGGTATTTGTATCTACTAGGTACTATTTTAGTTTTATTTTATAATAAAATGTTGTAGTACCTATATGAAATGGTTATTAAACGTTACAACTTTCATCGGCATTATTATTACTATGACGATTGTTTATCAGAAAACAGGAAACTATAGTTAAGTAAATTTATAAATTTAATTCATAGCACGTTGAAATAAGATTATTTGCAAGGAAAATGTATAGTTTTACAGGTTTTACTATACAAAAAAATAGGCCGCAGAGGTATTGGAGTACGGTGAATTTTTTAAACGTTGAACATGCTGTGTTTACGTTCATTTTAATGATATCAAAAACCGTTAATGATGGAATAAAAATCTTAACAACAATATTTATAGCATACAAAGGGAAACACTTATTAATGTATGTCACCAGCTTGTACTGGGGGCTTGTTCGAAAAGACTAGTTGCATGCTTCCCCATCGAATAAATCGTTTTACCATAACTGTGCATGTACAATTATATACGCATTATCTTAAACCACCTGCAGCAGTCACCCGTTTCGGGATTTACACGAATAGTCAGGTACGGAGTGTACTCATGTTATTATATACGGGGTGGTGTTAAGCAGTGGCGTGACGAAGGAATAAGGATTTGAATATTAATGCACGCATCTCCGCACGTCAACCATTCGGCATAAAGATCTCCTCCTGTATTGTTTGAAGTACGTGCGCACGTTAATCAAATGTTAAGTCTGATGGATGTTCTTTTATAATATATTATAATGTCCGAATCGATATCTCCGATAGTTATTAAGCGACGAGAGGGTTAAAAAATGTGCGGTTTACCTGTCATGCCCGTACATGGTGACAAAATTGAAATCATTTCCCCCCTGAAATTTTCAAGTTATTAGACGTGAAATACATCTTGAATAATAATTTATACACGTGTTGTGAACATAATTAATATCTTAAACTCCGTCTGAAAAATAATTCTGAACACGTGTCCGCGGGTACCTAAATGGTATCAAAAGTCGGCCAAGCGTTTTCCATCATATACTCTCCGCCATTGTTGACCGTACCACATGTGTACGCACGGCGGACTTTATACAATAAAATTCGCATGGTATGGGTCTTAGGGTGCTAACAAAAGAAAAAATAAAACCATAGACGTCGTGGGCCGCTGTAAGAAAATGGGAGGAGTGGTGGGGAAACAAGCAGACGAAAAAATTACCCAATTAGCCAATATTCATTTTTCATACGCAATCCAAACGATCCGGTCGAAGACGTTTACCGTTCACATAATCGTACCTGTAAAACGATTGTTATCGTTTTAAACGCACGCGTAATACCTGCTACAGAGTGATACAGCGACTTTGAGGGGGGTGTGCATACCCTTCAGACGCAAAACGACACGACGTGACTGCTCTTTTAATATTCATTATACGTAACTTCTGCCCGGTTTACTAAACGATCATCAGGGAGTATATGCATAAATCTCGACGACAGTATAATGCCATCCCATCGTGTAAAGAGTTCGAAAACGGCTTAATGATATTGGTTTAATTTTAGACCCATTGTTTCAATGTTAAACGCGAAATTAGTTTAATCTCTACAGTAAGGTAAACTGACTTCGTTTTTTCACTCCACGTCAACTTGGTAATCTTTGTTTGGATTTCCGCTAAACCTCGCCTTGATTATGTAAAAATATTCGGTAAAAGGGTTGAAGGGTCGCGTCACACTACGTGGTATTACTGCGCGGTGGCGACGGCGGCGTTACCGTTGAATTAAAACACTTGTCTATTAATTAATGAACGCCATCGCGTTCTACTGCCAGCCATCACCGTCCGGAAACGTAACTTGTCGCGGTGTATTTATATTTTTTAACCGGTTTAAATGAAAGCTTATGATTTCATATGTAATGCGCTACACTTAAGCGGTAATAGCGCGCGGTAAATGCGATTTATGATTTCTTATAACATTATTATAATATTATTTATTTACTGTATTGATATTTAATTTATAGTGCATAACACATAATGAGCGTATTTTAAACGGACATTTTTAAAATTAAAGTAGAGAAGGAAGGAGTAGTAGAATGTCTCCAAAAAGCAAACTCAAAATAGCGTAGTACACGGACAGGAATGCGAAATTGAGCTGTAATACTATATTATAATTGGTGGGAAACTTTTTGTAAAGAGGAACAAGATTTTAATATATTATTATTATTATTATTATAGGATTATTAATATACGATAGTATAATTATTATACATTATATAATATTAAGTTATATACATTATTTTAAATTCTATTTTGAAACGGCACATACAAACTACAAAGTATTTAAAAAATAATCCGCAAAAATGCAAAATATTCCTTTCCGGCGGCGTCCAGCAATTCTTTCATTTTCTTAATAATCCTAGATATTTGCATGTAAGGGCATCTTCAAAATTATACCCATCTATTCTGTATGTAGTTATGGAAAATGCTACAAGATTTTGGTATGCGATCAATAAAATTTGGTTTGACTAAAATTAGACAATGTAAAATTTGCCACTTATTTGCCGAAATACCAATAAAGTACATACTCAACAAGTCTCTGAGCTCTTGATAAAGTGAATTTTAATTGAATACTTGTCTTTTTTGAGTGATATTACGTTCTGGGTATGGTTTCAGTAGATTTTTATGCAGGCCGAATGTTTCATCTGCTACTATTACAAGAGGCCGCGGGGAATCTGTAGTGTTGGATAAGCAAGTAGGGCCGTGCAGATTCAGTTGCTTTGAATAAATTTCCTATTAAATGAACATTTCTTCAACATAGTTAGTTCGTTCAATTTTCTATGAATTATTTTGATCACACTAATTATTTAATGTACATCAACAGTTCACGGGGATTAAGCAATACCTGGCACCATTAACTGTAATGATACTATGCGTAATGAGAATACCGAAGATGAAGATATGCGCGATGAATTTTTTATATCTGTCGGAAACACTATTATACATCAACATGTGCCAAAACAGAAACAAGAACGTTTAAGTAATTTTCAAAGTAGTTTACTTTATTTTATAAAAAAATTTACCAGTAGCCCTATAACTCAAAAAATTTGATGCAGATTTTTTTTATCTCTTTTACCCGATTACAGAAAAAAAAAGATAAATGATAGTCAAAAATTGGATTTAAAAATTCAAATGCTTCATTCGGTTCAAAATATTTTAAATTTCTCAGGCATCTAATAATTCACTTTCACTTAATTCTAATCGTCATCGGTTGAATTACCATTCTAACTTCTCCATTTTGATTCCTAATTTGATGCTGTGCCTAATTGTTGCTCGGTAAGCTTGCCAGTAAATGTTTGCTTAAAAGTAGTGATATTTATATTTAATCATGTATTTGTAACTTATGTATTACTTGTGTAACTACTGTGTTATAACGTTTTTGAAAATAAAAGCACTTAAGTATAAAAAAAAAAGTGGTAATGGATTAAATTTAAGCACAACACTTCACAGTTTACACGTTAAAAATATAAAAATATATAACAACTAACAGTTAGTGTAGAATGTGGATACATTG
Organism: Chaitophorus viminalis; assembly: GCA_025469195.1. Classification (NCBI taxonomy): domain Eukaryota; kingdom Metazoa; phylum Arthropoda; class Insecta; order Hemiptera; family Aphididae; genus Chaitophorus; species Chaitophorus viminalis. The sequence continues at coordinate 79,736 of JAIPRK010000223.1, forward strand.
TTTAACGTTGTAACTTAACAAGAAAAACAAGACAATCGTTTATACACTATTATAGTGAGTGTCAATGTTGAGTTTTGATGTTTGAACAACCATGGTGGCTGGAAGAATCGTCGAATGTGTATAATGATGTGAGCTTAAACGAATCGTGGTAAAAGTTTTTTATTCCTTCAAATCAAGTAAACTTATTCAATCCTTCATATAAAAATGTATTATATAATATTATATTATCCAACCAACCTACCGTCCCATCAACAAACAACCAAATAACTATTTAGAATTCCAAAAAACCTAAACGACAAAAATTCAGGAAAATGTTTTTCTTTTTTTTTTAACACTTGTTAACTTTTATTTCACACTTCAATTTTTAAAAAAAAAATTATACTAACCTGAATTTGGTTAAATTGTGTATTTATTTAAAATCTCAATACAAGCTGTATCATACTATGTTTATATATATATATATGTATATAATATATTAATAAAATACAACTACTTACCGTATTACAATAAGAAAAAGATAAGTATAATTATTGTACATTTTTAATATTTTCCCTTTTTATTTAAAATAATTTATACACCAACAGACTTTGCTTTAAATTATATATATTTTTATTTTTGCATTTGTATGACTTGTAAAGAAGTATCAAGCTATGTAATACATTAACTTTATTTTTTTCTATTAAAAAAATTCATCTACATTATTATATAGACTATCAACCTGATTGTGAGAATGAGTTATTCTTCAGCACAAGCTGGATTGTGAAATTTAGTTACTTCTTTTGTAATTTTAGGACTTAGTTTTTTTAAAAATTTGTTAAAGAAAAGTAATGACATCCTGTAATACTCAAAAAACCTGTCTTGGTACTGTCTTATACGTTGGTAAAATTTTAAAAACATTCGCTGTTTTCACGATGGGCATTAATCGGATGAATCCAAAACTTCCTTACATTTCTAGGAAAATTTAAATATCCAAATGCATCTGCTATGACTAATGCACGCATATTATTCATTTAATGAGATACTATTAATCCATTCTGAACACATTAATTAATACAATTTGATATACTTATTTAAATAAAGTGTGAAAATAAAATATAAATTTATAAATCGTACTTATTTCAATTTTTTTTTTAAAAATAATAAATCAAAAAAACGTATGAATATTGTGTGAGCACATGATGACTTTAATGAGAAAAATCAATAAATAAATAAATAATTACAAAAGAGTTTCATCCATGTGGTATAATATGTGCATACCGCGGTAGTACCGCACGGTGGAAGCGCTATAGTCTGACGCGACCCTAAGACACTGATGTGTTTGCGCTTCATCGGACGGAATACTGCGGGCGATTGGCGTACTCGAGGTTATGTGGAATATACTTCAATCCTTAGTGTTAGTGTCTTTAGGGCGGTCGAGTTATTTTTATCAATTTTCGAGTAACGGTAAATCATTGCGTTCGCAGATTACTTTGAGCCAAGCACCGTTAAAAAGTTAATAAAATAAACTTTGATAAATTTTTTACTTAGGTATCACTCAGTGAAATCGTTTAGGATTATTCTTGCATAAAATTACCGAATCATAATTTTATAACCAAATAACTTTGTTTTTAAAACCACTCTTGAATTTTTAGTTTAAATTTAATGTTATTTCCAAGTTTCAATTCGACTTAATTATATCTTATTTTTCAAAGAAAAATCGAAAATTATACTACAGTATTTCTTGAACAGTTTTTTTTTTTTTATTTTTAAAGAATTACTGCAAATTCATGATCCGAAAAATGTTTAAATAAAACATTACTATAGAGTAATTAAATATACGTTTTGTTTTGCACAGAATGTCAAAGACCGTTATTAATTAATAAATCAATATTTTTTATTTTTTTTTGTTAGGGAGATTTTGGCATCGTGGCCATTATATTTCAACGATTATTTTAAGAAGACTCAATTACGTGTTATAGTTTGGGAGGGGGTGGTAGCGGTATCTTCTCACTGGACGGCTGTGCCGCCCGGATTCGAACCGGTGACCGTACGATTACGCACAGCCGCCTTATGGCGTTAGGCTATGACAGTACCTCATTCATCATCAATTTTTATACATGATATTTTTCCATTTGTGATAGCAAATATTCTTCATACTCAATAAGGTATAAGTTATAAACATATAACATTAGAACATATTAATTGTCTTAGATGGTTTATATTCTTTAGTTTGCCTTGAATTTCCAAGAAACCGAGATCAATTACATAAATAGACATTTTTAATTAAGTTATCAAGAATTAATTAATTAATAATATACTATACCTAAGGATAATTATTTTTGATTTCCGATAAATACGGTCAAATATTTTGGCTTATTTAAAATTCTATTGTTTTATTAATTTAAAAGATATTTAAAATAATTACCTAGATCCCAAGCTCTTCCGTGTAGGCGGCGTTCACTTTCGGCGATCACATACCAAATGCACGCGAACCAATGCGCGACTAATGTGAACAGAAGCATCAGTAAGGTAAGGATCATACCTCCATACTGTGAGTATCTGTCGATCTTCTGTAATAATCTCGCTAATCTCAGAAGTCTAGTTAACTTCAACAAGTGTACTTGTCCCGAACCAGCTTCCTGGAAAAAAATTAACTAATTAACTAACAATAAAGTACTTTTGTAAAAAAGTTAATTGTATAATAAGCATGCTAGCTAAAGTAGCCTGTAGGTTACAGATTCCGAATGAAGATTTATTATTTATTATGGTAATTTTTCAACTAATATACAGTATTCTGCACATATTATTGTGAAGAAATATTGTAAATTGAAAAGTATATACTCAGTGAAAATTAGAATAACATAATATAGTACAGTATTTAACATTTGTATATGTAATCTGATTTGATTGTAAACTCAATAAATTATTAGATAATACGATTATTTGATAGTTTATTAGATTATAATTTGAATGTATAAAACGTATAACCTTATTAGAGTGAACATTTTCAAAATAGGCCAAAAATAGGTGCTACAAAATAAAGATTGTGTAATATCTCAGAGTAAGCTTTTGAATATGATTTTAAAAATATATAAAATACGATTGTTTATCTTTTGTGTTTTATATTACAGGATACAAACGCTCGTCGTCCAAGATTTAACATTATTTCCAATTTTCCCTTGTATAGGAAAAAACTGAAGTATAGAAAATATAATAACTACTTGTTAAAATACCTTCAATACTAAATTTTCGATAAAAAAAATTACCATTTGAAACCTATTGTGCTTATATTATATTATCAGAAAAAGGGTAAGCAGAAAGAATTTGAAAGAAAACCTTCTTCGTTTCGGCTAGAATCTAAAAAATAACTGTGGGTTTCACACTGGAGTTACTAAGTATATACCTATGATATATATATAAGTATCAAATATATTATATAAATTTTTACTTAACGCAGTTGTATAGAACTCAAACGCCGAGTTCATATATACGTTCACTTTCGTTATAATATGATAATACCTGACACCATGTCCATTACCTATCACATCACCACTGATCAACCCATATATTCTATACTTGTATTTTTTTTAATAATAAAATGAACTTTCTATGCCGATGAAATATGAAAAGTTAGATATTTTATTAAAATGTTTTGATTGGTTAGGAGTGTAGTTTACAATTTTTCGTAAATCTATTATCAGCAAATTATATTGCTCTACTAAAAGAACCTTTTAAAGTAATATACCTATTTTATCTAATGACCTATATTTTAAATAAATATGGTTTCCGTCAAAATTTTGATAGCATGCCATGTGTTGTAGTGAAAAATTGTTTTTTTTTTCATTATATTTTACACGATATTTAAGGCTTAAACTTCGTTTAGGATACACTACAAAATGATGGATAAATTATGCAATGGGTAGGCTATTATGTATATTATTTGGAAGTATATTGAGAAAAATATTTATGGACGAACATTTTGACATACTTCTCTTTTAAAAAAGAATATTTTATTTAGTAAGAATAATTTGAAAAAGTTTAGATAGTTGAAAGTTGAAAGTTTGACAGTTGAAATAGATTTCCAGGTAGATTATGTACTAATTGCAAATATCAAACTGTATAAATTAAATATCGTTTAAGGAAAGATGAAATTCTAAAAAATATATCGTAAAAAAATGATGTAAGATATACGGGTTCCAAATAAATTTCCTTATCATGTATCAATGTACTACATATATTCTTTTTTATTAATTCAAAAAGCATGTGATTGGTCTCGAGCGAATGAACTTAAAAATATGAAATGCAGTACTTATTTTATCTATAAAGTGTAGAAAAAATTTAAAGTTCAAGAATAGAAGGGGAAAAAATGAATCATCATTATTTATGAAAGCAATCAATTTTTACCATAATACTACGAACACTTTAAAAATAAATGAATCTTATTATTCACATGATTATTATAATAAATACGTAGTGATTTAAGATAAGCTCCATGATCTATTTTAAAGAAACATAGAAATATAGAATAAAAGATTGCTTATTTCATCCAAAAAAGTATAAACAGATGGGGAGGGATCAAAATTTAACATAGATGCTGGGATTTCCCCCCTCCCCTTTTCTTATAAAAAAGTGCCTCTGGAGAGGAGTATCATTTATGTTCAATTTTCAGTCGCAACAATTTTTGAATGAAATTTCCCATGTAAATTTACTGGCTGAAAAAGTGCATATTGTAAAAGAAGGAAAAATATGGAAAAACATTACTGTAAATATAATATATATAAAGCAAGACATTCCTTGCTCCGTCCAGAATCATTCTCAGAAGAAACATATTGAATTGTTTGCTTTTAGGGTAATAAAAGACAATAAAACAATCGTGAACAAAAATAAACAGATGAGATATGAAACAAACACCACATCCGATTTAACTTTACCGGTATATAACAGGAAAGGGTTCGTAAATGGAACTACGTCCTAACTTAACCGTTGGGAGGGGGCTAAACTCATCGACGATACGTACCTATAATAATAAATTAAATACGTACAGAAAAACACGACGTATATTCGTAAGAGCTCCTGAGATGTTCGGGGACATAGTATAAGGTGCGTATGCCAAGTACCGCCTATTTCCACGCGTAGAACGGTTAGAGATAAAACACGGGACACTAGAGGATTTGGACGTGCTCGGAGTTTACCCGCAGCAGAAAATGTGCGTATAATACTTTTTGCCAAACTATTTACATTTGAATAATGCACCTAAGGGACCGATGGAATAACGCAAAGAGAAATTAATTGGAAATCTTGATTGATACTCATTTTAGAAGGTAAGCACTGCTATCAAAATGATAATCGTAGATGCCGTATAGGTCTGAGTAATGCCTATAATATTCGAACATAATTATTTTTGCTTGGATGGAGAATTTAGAATCGAATATGTCACGTATTAAAATGTAATCGGCCGTTTAATGATTTATGTTCAGCTTTTAAATGTGAACATCCACTGAGCTTGTTACGTAAAATTAATCTTATATATTATTACTTAGCATAAGAAAACAATACAGAATCCATGCCCTACTTCTCTAAAATTAAACCTGTTAAACGTTAAACATATATTTACAAATAATAAACTCGAATCTGCTAAGCGTTTTGAAATATAATTTATGTTTAGGTTTAAAAACGAAAAATTCGATGGTTATTTGATATTTTATCTTAGAATTAGATTTAATTTTTTGGCATAATATTCATATAGAATTTTAATAACAGCATACTAACCGCATAATTAAAGGAGTTCAAATAAGAATATCAGCATTTTGAGTTGACATTTAAAATTTAACAATATATTGCAGTTGATGCTTTAATTAAAATCGTTTTTAGATTCTGAACGGAATGATGGAATCTATTGATTTTACAATGATGTGTGTTTTATTTATTTTTTTTTTTGTGTCTGACGACACATTTTTTGGCAGTAAAAATGCTTCGAGTTTTTCAAACAGCAACTTTCTGATAGGAAAGTGAATGTAGATGGTACTTGGGTAAGTCAAAAATCCAACTTTTTCAATATTTTTTTAAAAAAATTGAAAAAAACGATAAAAAATTACGGAAAAAACGGGAAATTTTATGCAAAATCACGTTTTTACAAAATACATTTTTTTTAAATGCTCTAACTCAAAAACCAAAAACCGCAACAATTTGAAATTTTCACCAAATCTTTATATTGGCGTTTTCTACACATGGTTAAGTTTTCAAAGTGTTTTAACATATTTTGACTTATTTATAGACAATTTAAATTTTCGATTTTTGTAAATTTTTTTTTTTAAACACCTATAAAATTTAATTGGCTGACCAAAAACTCTTGAAAATTTAATACAAGGTTTATAATAAGCTTAACTCATCGTCACTAGAAAATATCGGAGATCGTTTAAGTCAAATTTTTTTTATTAGTCCATAAATTTCAAATTTGTATAAAATATGTTAAAATCGCTATAATATGCAAGTTATATTGTAGTTGAAAATTCATAATATTTTTTTGTATTTATACTTAAGGCTCAATATTTTAACACTAGATTGTCCATAAGATAATCTTCAAAAATATATAAAAAAATTTCTACCGGTCTTAAAAGAAGAAATTTTATGACTATTTGAAATTTAAATTCTTACGAAATTGCATTATAATTCAATTTAAATATAAAATACTATATTATTATATACACATTTTAGACAAACATATTAACTCCGTTCAGAATCGTTATTCATATCCATGATATCTATCATTGCATTCAAATTTAACAAATCCATTGTAATAATGACCTATCCTATAAACGAGGTGTACTCCAACCCCAAACTGTACAGCAAAGCGAAGTCCATCCGTTTTTTTTAAATTAAATGATTTATACCTACTATATAATTTATCCTAATAGTGTGATTATAACTTTAAAAGTACTTCGATTAGTCATTATTACTAAATACTAACTTATTTAATATAATTATTAATGATATACAGAGTGCGTCTTCTCATCGTAAATTCCTCTTATTTTTAAACAATTAAAAATTGTATGCAACTATTAACTCTAAAGCAGTAAGTATAAATATATAAGTTTCAAAATTAGTATAATCTCAACACGATTTTTGTCAATTCATCAAAACTTTAAGACATTGCTTTTACGGCACACTAAGAACCAACTTTAATTTTGTTATGGACATGAACCTTTTGAATTTTGGATCTCACATACAATATTTGAGTGTATTAAATATTTAAATTCAATAGCAACCCATATTTAATTAGTATACTACGTATAGGTACAACCGAAAATGTTTGGTTTCGTGAATACTGGGAGTTCAACGTTTCCAATTGTTTTAAAAACTATATACTAAATTGTGGCATCATTAATGAAGAATAGATCTATAAATAAATGTAAGTGCTTACCCTTTCGCGTTTAAGGTCATTCTGTCATTGAAAATACTATAGGTATACGAAGAAAAGAATTCAAACACAGTGAAACCTGATATTGTTCCTTAATAATAATAATAATTATAATAATAGTTGGACACTGGATAATGTCATTATTGTTAGTCATTTATTAGTTTAAGTGTTATTTATGAGATAAAAGTAAGCTATTAAATTGAATTAACTAGAGAAAATAAATCTAATTTGGATAACTTTCATTGTTAATCTTGATTTATAGAGCCAGAGTGTAGTAAGCAATATATTTAGGTACTTCAATCAACTTAATCAACAGTATTGCAAAGTTGGATGGATCGACAGAGTTAGAGATCTTATATAGACAATACATAATATAAATAAGACATAATATACATATTAAAGAATTATTTCTGACTCGGTAACTCAACAAGAAAAAACTTAAGTATTAAATAAAATGTTATACAAAGCTACAAATAGCTATAACGCATCTTACGCATCATAGGAAATCATTTATTTTGTATAATAAATCGAAAGGTTTGGCAATATTCATTTTTTTATAAGGGTTTTAAGACAGTTTTATTTTTATAAATGTAGTCGATTATTTTGTATATGTTTTCTTGTGATCGTATATTGTTTATAAGTAAATCTACTATTTATAGTACTATTATTTCTTATGGCTCATTATTATGTATATCAAAAATTAGAATTAATAAAGTCACCTTTTGATTTTATAAAAAAGAAAAATATTTGAAATATTATCAAAAATGTACAACTTCCGTTTTTATTTCACTTGATAAAATAAGTATAAGTTGTTTTAAACTTATACTGGGATACAGAATTTCCAAAAGCAATATCCCATCCAATTCCTGAATTTCACCGGACAGCTTTTTCAATGGTATAGGTGTAGTAAGTACAAAGTGCAAAGGTTTTTTTTTTAAACTTACATAATAGAAAAGGAAATTACGTATGAAAAAAAAAACGATTTATTTGGTTAGTATTTTTTTTTTTTTTTTAGTTTATCCATACATATAGATGAACATACTTTTATTGATAAAACGATTAAGATTTTTTTCCGAACCACTTGTTACATAATAATGTTCAACGTTACATAATAGTGTATACCCGAGCCTTGATTTTTTAATGTTTTCTTCGTCACATCAACGAGGTAGCTTAAGAGATGATAATTACTCGAACAAATTAGTATATCATTAATAGGAATTCAATATTATTATACTATTGTTTTTATTGTGACGAGATTTTCTGGTGGAAAAACCTCTTTTTTTTCCAGGGAAAAGTTTTTTGCTCCAGCGACCGCTGTCATCATCTTAGGACCACGTTTAAATTTCTCACGTGTTTAGAAGTAAATTGGCTGTAAACTCTCCATAGATATATTTAGGGCGAACAAAAACTTTGGAGGTGGTCGGGATGAAAGATTGAGCAAAGAGTAAGGACGAACGACGGTTGAGAGTTTGTAGAGATCGTAAATTTTTCTACGTACTTTAGAGGTAAAATATTACGTACTCCAACGCAACCCCCTTATCCACAACACCAAAACTACTGCAAAACACACACATACACATAACAACAACAACAACAACAACAATATACTTACGTCGCCACTGTAAACGTCGGATGCGTACAACAGGTCGAACGGCAGGGCGGCGAATAAATCCACCACGAACCAACTCTTCAAGTAATTGAAAGCGATTGTTTTGGAATCTGACACCACTTCGCCTTTTTTGTTCACGAACGTTGTTCGAAAATTGAACAATATGTCTACGAAAAACAATATGGTAATAAAATAAAATATTCAATAATTTATAGTATACTCTGTAAAATTTGTCGATTTGTGTTTTAAGACGTGACGTGCATTTAATACAAGTATACATAAAACAAATTCATAGTTTGTTAATTTTAAGCTAAAATAATACGTTTGATACGGTTTTTGATTTCAAATAAATAGGTTGACCGTTTTGGTTTAATGTTTTGAAAGGTCGCTTTTGAAAACCGATTGTATCATGTTTATTAATGAGTAATTTTAATAATAGTACAAACACGTTGTATAACAGATTTTAAATGTATCGTATTTTGATTTTACTTTTAATTTGATTTACATTTTTATTATTAATCAACATAATGCAGAAATGTATTAAGATAGCTATAGGTATGCATATTCTTACAAATTATACTTAGTATTTACTATACATATATTGATATTTTATATTGTTCAAAACTATAATATTTTGATCTTGGAATTTTTAATTCTAAAATGGCAATAAGTTCTTTCATAAAGGATAACATTTTTTTTTTATAAAAGGTGTATGTTTCTGTTTAGTGTAATATTATTATATTTAGCATCCAGACAAAAGCTATAAAAGTCATATAGTTATTACAACTCAAAATCTGCCTCTTGGTTGAAATAATGGTTTCATTTTTACAATGAAAAATATAATAAGTTTGGAACTACCGCTAGTAAATGAGAAAACAAAGAAAAACCTGGTAGCGAGAATTTTGTAGATTAATGTCAACTTATAAAATTGTTACTAAAACATAAATAATCATAACTTAAAAAAAATAATGGGGCTTAAAAATGACAATAGTAGTCATAAAGCATAACATGGTCATAATAATATCATACTTCTTTTTATTATGTATTATAGTACTAATAAATTGGCAGTTAAAAATTTTCCACACAAATAAAATAATAGCAATGGGATGGCATCATTTTCGGAAACATTCATAGGTTACAGAGCAAACTAAATTTTGAAATTTCAAAATTTTTCAATTTAGATATTTAAAGTATTAAAAACGACATTGCCAATAAAAATTGGCGGAAATGCTAATTTTGATATTTTGAAACTTTGGAGTTAATATATTATTGATGCAAATATATATCTACATTATATTGTTATGCTACTCTGATGTTTTCCAAAATTCGAAATTAATTCTTTTTTAATTATAAAATGAATAAAGAAATTAATATTAATTATAATGATGATAATTCGATAATTTTTCATTTAAACAATTTTAAAAAATGTGTGATGTAATGCAGCTTTAAGCGACAAAGAATACTAGACTCATGCCTGATGTCCTACCTTTGATAGGTATGTTACAGGTGAGTAAGTTTTTTTTTTTTTAAAGTAAATCTCAGAATGATGGCAAACGAATTAGTAAGGAAATATTTCGAGTAAAATTTGCAAATTCGCTGAATAAAGGTTTTATTTTTTTTTTGAAATACTTATTGTATTTCAAGATTTCAACATTTCAAGATGCCATTAAAAATTGGGAAAATTAAGTAATCAAATTACGTAGAAAAAGTACCTAGAATTTTTTTGATAGTATCAGTATCAAAAAAAAAATAAAATCGATTTTAGGGTGTCAATTTATAATTTGGTCAATCCTGTATGTACATATAGTTCCATATTTATACTATGAGACTATGTTAAGGATATGTTAACATTTTTGTAATGGGCTTTGTAACCAGGGGTGTGCTCACAGGGGGATGAGGATGTCATATCCCCCCCATGACCTTTTTTTTATGATGCTTGTCATTCCGTTGTTTTGGTTCACAAAAACAAAAAACAGATAGTATATTATTACTTTTAATTTTTATTATTAAATTAATATTGATCATCGAATATTTAAAATTAAAAGTTTTATCTTTATAAAACCTTTTATAAAATGTTTATTTTAAACACCTACCTAGTCCTAGAAGAGTATATAGTTAAAATGTATTTATGTATATAATATAATGTATTACATTGTATTCGTACCTAATAAAACAATTCTATGCATTTATACGCCAATAAGTATATTTTATAAATTTGTTTCTATGACTATTGTTTTCAACAAAACAAAATTCAGTTCATCCCCCCCCCCAAAGGAAAAAGCTGAGCACGCCCCTATTTGTAACCATATACACTCTCAAATTAGTAAACTTGAGAGTACTATAATTTTGAAGCTATGCCCAACCAACAATATCTGGTTTCATCATGATTTTTTATTAAAAACTCTATTAGATTGAAAAACAAAAAATATATCAAAAATAATGTTGGTCTAGGTTTATAATTATTAATCAATATTCAACATTTCAATAAAAAAATTTTTATAAGATCGATAATAATTTTCATCAAATATTCGAATGTTTCTGTATGGTTCAAGGTTTATCCTACATTTACGTATATCCAACAATTTTATATTATCCATATACATCTTTAGGTAAGTACTATACATCACATATACGACAGTCTTTTGTTAAGTGCGGCCTCACTAGTTAGATTGTGTTAAACATGTGCTTTTAAATGAATCAAAGTATCTATAATTCTCACCACAGCTAATGAAATTGCTGAAGCAAAGAATATTGTAGGTACCTATATTATTAGCCAAACAGAAAATTATAACAACACACTTTAACTTTTTTAATCAAACAGAGTACATAAAGTACAACGGAATTACGGAAATGATAACGATGATGTTCGTTATTATAATGTATTACGGTACATACATTACGATTCTGTGGAACGAAATCAACCAAAATAGTAGTAGTAATAATAATATTAATAATAGTAAAAATATGCAACTAGTTGAACACAACTGGCTACAATATTGGTTTTGTATTGTGTAGTGAACACGAACGGCTATACAGAACACCGTACAATAAATATAAATATAATATCCGACGCAATGTTAAAATATTATAATATGAAAACGCGCAAAAAGAAAATAATTTATCAAAACGTCGTAATGGAGTTCAAAGGTTACAAACAGGAATGCACAAAGGAAATTAATTTCTCAAAGCAGATCGTAAAATTAATTATCGTTAATGAATGAATACAAGAACCCAATACGAGAAAAAAAGGAATAAAAACTAAACCATTATAAACTTAAAAATACCTCGAGTAGGTATCGTCATAAAATATGTATTTTTTTAAAAAAAAATTTGAATATTTGGATATTTTATAGAGCTAATAAATTATTGTCCGATTTTACGTTATAGTTAAACCCCAGAATGTTATATAGTTATTTTTACTATACATTCTAAAATACATAGTGTTAAGTGTTAATATTTATTATATAGTATTTGTAAAACGATTCCGAAAAAGGGTTTTTATCGTATAGTATTTAAAAGTTGTTAAAATAATAAAAAAAACCTTAAAAAACTGACGTTAAAGATTTTAAATGCTTGAGATGTTATTTTGTAACTCTTACCGTTTTACATTTATGTTTTCCATTCTTCAAACTAAAAACTTAATTTTTTTTAAAAAACGATATACCATTAAAATGAGTAAATATTTTTATTTGTTAGAAATAAGTAACACTCAAACCCTATATGATTTACAGTAACTAAAAACAACATATTTTTTATGTAATATGTGTCAAAGTCTCAAAGGTTCGAGACGTTCTAGTGATGTATGAAAATACGTGGGTGAATGAAACATTTGATATTCTCGTTGCATTCGAAAACTGTTCATGGACACTTTACTAGGAAAGAAATCATTGTATTTTTTAATGCATTTTTAGAGGCTTATATAATGTTATTACAATCTAACATCCAAATATAGAAAAACAAATAAATATTAAGTTTCTGTAATTTGTTATTTCACTCATGATCTACATTTACCTACTTATTCATTTTAATAGGTTAAAACTTAAAACTGAAAATAAAGTAAAAACTGTTCAAGACGGATTAGCAAAAAGCATCTCATGGTAAACTAGCCCCCGTCCATGGCGGCGTATCTAGTTCAATCAGTAAGATATAATTTGCGATGGGATCACGTACAATTTCCTCTTGAGGCTGCAATATTCAATATTTAAATTATTCGATACTTCAAATAAACGTGACTCATATTCCATATACTTAAAGACCACGTATTAATAAAATGTAAATTATACGCATATAGTACAATGTGTTAAGTCCAATTTTTTTTTATCAACAAAATATTATGTTTACGTTGTTTAATATTTATATCACAAAGTTATTGTATTCTATATTTTGTTCCGGTTACGTTAAACAATATATTTTTTTGGACATCAAGGATAAATAATATCCGTACATAGAGACTTTATGTTCTTTGTATAATATACATATAAATAAATACATAAATAACTGGGTACCTACGGTAAAAATCAATCGAATGGCTATTTATATTTAGACTTCTTGTGGACAAATTTCCAGGAGCCTATATTTACTAAATTATTACAATATAAATTTATATTAATACAATTTTTGCTAATGCAATATAAGATATAATAAGATTATACCTATATTCTAGAACTGATATTTTTCCGTCGATTCATACGTTTTCGAATAAATTATTTTACATCACTAAATAACATTTTTTTTTTTTTTTAATAAAATAGATATAATGCTGAAGTTGTTGATGGTGGTTATTAAGTTATTAAGATCATAATATTAATCTAAATAAAAGAAATTTAACACGTAGGTATATGAATATAAAGTGGAATATTTGTTTGAAGGTACGTGGATGTATGAAAATCGAATAAGTACCAACTATACTAGTATAGATAGATTGATCGGAGTAGTAGAGGATAAACTACACAATTGAAGTACACTAAACAGTTCGTAAAAACTTAAAAAATTATAAATCATAAATTGTGAATTCCTTTATTTAATAATTTTTTTAATATATTATGCATAAAAATATGAACAACTGCAATTAATTCGACGTTACTACTTTTTTAGTTACCAAATTTATAGTTCAATAAAATTGTTTTTTTTTTTTTTTTTAGAATATGAAACTGATGTTTGAAATTAAAAATAACGTATAAGATATTGTAAATTGTATTAATTTTTAGTACTTATTATAATATTTAAAATTCAATGACAAAACGGATTGTTATATAACAGTTAGAAAATAAACACAAGTTGTAAAGTAGTTACAAAAGTAGATAATAATAATAATATTATAAACTATATTATAGTTTATAATATTACAAAAAAATTGTATACATCCTTTGTCATCGATTATTATAAAATGTAAAAGTAATTTTATTTTTTTAAACTTTTAAACTTGATAAAAGTGCGTATTCACTAATCGTTTTACGGTCAACGAGGTGTGATAGATTTTCCTGTTTCAAAGTATACCATTAAACTGTGACAAACGTTGTTATAATATTTTAAATGAATCATTACCACGTGGAATTTTCACCTCAGTCCAATATATGCTTTTCCTGGTGAACGTGAGCAATGTATTAAATAATTAAACTAGATGTAGATACAACCCCAACTATAACACGTTCAGAAGGCGGATATGACGTGTCTATTAGTATGGTAAAAACTTGAACACGTCTGTTTATGTTTATAAATTGTACACGTACAATGTATAAATTATTTATAATTTTTTTTTCTTTTTATAGCTGTTTTACAACATAAACATTTTGCATAAATATATTTTATTTCAACCACGACATTTAATACATAATATACAATATATATTGTATATATAAATATAAGTATAATGCTCACTTTGGGTATAAAATAAAATAATAATAACCCAGCGGTTTTAACATATAAATTGGTTAGGAAGAAAGTAATCCGGAGGGAAGTGAAAAATTAAAAAGTTGTTATTTTTTTAATAAGATAAACACATTGTTTATTGTGATGTGTTCAAATGCATTTAAATTGAAAATTATACATAACTTATGAATTTCACGTTAGATATACATTGTAGGTATCTTAAAATTCTCTCGTGTCTACGAAATAATGTATTACTATATAGTCCACGTGGGAGGGGATGTAAAAATAATGCCAGACAAATAAAACAACGATACTTTGTGCATCTTATTAAGTGTATTAAGACATCTTATACATAATATATATAAATATATACATATATTTTTCAGTTTTACTTTTTTAACCGTACGTGTAAGAACGAGACAACTAGGTTTTTTTTATTAGGTATAAAGTTTTCTTAACTAAAGTCAAATAAACATAGTGGTTATAGTACTTTTTTTTTTTTTTGGCGTTTGTACAGTTGATAATATTACAAAAATATATAATATAATACATAGTATAGGTTAAACAATAGTAATATACATAGCAATTTGGTACTGATGGCGTTTTAGTAGATATTATAAAAAATATATATATAAAAATATATAAAAACCGTATACTTACGTTTTCGCGAAAAATGCGTTAAATTTAAATTTCGTGAATAATGACATTATTTTTTCGCTCCCAACATACTGTGCGTTTATGCCGTCAGGTCACCCCAAGTAATGTATTCGATGACGATTTAGCTTATCGCTAAGGTTTTGTGGAGACCGACAACTGTGATATTATACCAAAGACCACATTTCACCCAGTGGACACATACTAAATATACGTCAAATCCGTTTATCATTATTGTACCCTCTATTTTGAAGAGGGTAATCATTTCTATGGTTTATAATGTTGAATGCTTAAATATTTATGTTGTACACATTTAACCAGGTGTACATTTATTAATCAGGATAAACAATCTAAAATTTTTAATTGCAGAAAAAACACATTTAATGCTTGTTACTTGTTACTGAATCTGATATTATATACTATAACTAATATATAGACTATAAGGTGTACAATTTAAGTACAGATTATTTATACGGTACACTATTTAAAAATGGCTTTAAAGTATTTTGATTTTGATTCATTTGTAAAACAAGAATATATTATTTCTATACTTAAAACAAATACCATTTTCATAAACCTGTTTTTAAGGCTTTATAAGTAAAATTCAACTCGATGTTTGAAAACCAATTAATTTCTAATTAATTTAAAATACAGCTATTTAAATAACATAAAAATTATCATTTAAAACCAGATCCATTAAAGAGTCAGTTAAAATCTGTAAAATTTGTTTTTTTTCGTAAACAGCAATAGCAATTTTTTTTAAAATAATTTTTGGATTTTTGTTGACTGTTGAAAAAGCTGAATTAAACACTTTAAATCTATTGTGCTTAATGTGCTACAGTACTTTCATTCTTTCAATACATAGTGTAGGTATTGTATTGAAATATTGATGAAATAAGAATTAAGAGATACGTATAAAATACAACTATTACGAGAATGTAACATGTAATCAAAGAGCCTTTATGCTTGTATTAAGAATTTAAGATCTTAAGCCAAAACACAAAATGAGATACAAAGTATGCACTTAAAAGTTAAAATACTAAAAGGTAAAATAATCATAAATATTCATGGAAATTATAATTTATGCTTTACTTCAAACTTTAAACATCTGGAAAAAAATGAAACGGAATTTAATTCTTGTACGATTCTTTCACAAAAAAAAAAACTATTACTAGCCATAGATATAACTTCCAACTCAAAAATTAAGATTTTAATGGTTTATCAAAAAATAGAATATTTAAGAAGGTTAACATATTATTCTGCCGTTTTCATTCAACTTTCGTTAATATTAGGAAAATTACTAAATTATTATACCTTTAAAGCTTATTTATGTTTATTATGTAAAATAAGACATTAGCCCAATAAGAAAAGCTACGAGGGACAAACACTTGATCTGGTAATTCCGATATTTTCTTAATTAAAATAATTTCAATATTCAAAATGACATTTTGTAACGATCACTTTAATTTTTTTTTTCTGTACAAAATATTTTATATATCATATAATAATATACAACAATATTATTGATAGTAACATATTTTCATCGCATTTGGTCATAAAATATAACATAATGAAAATATAAGACCAACACGGATGGGACTCGAGACGAGTGTTTGGTTTAAGTTTACGTACACAATAAAAACTCAAAGTATTCTTTTCCAAGACAATTGTAAATGAACCCTTGGGAAATTTTATCAACATTTATTTTATTTTTCTGTGCGAATGAGCAATAATTATATAGAGTGGAAATAGATATGTGGCGGTTCTTGTGAGTAAAATATTTTGTGGTTCCTAAATGAGCAAATGCAGTTTGTTGGTATAGTTTAATGTAATTTGGGCAGATTAAATTGATAAAAAATGTCTGTCTTTAAATGTGGGCAAGCAAAAGACTTATTTTGTTAAATAAGTAGAAATCGTAAATAAAAAAAAAAAGTTTTTAATATTAATTAAGATATACATATTGTAATTATAGGCATACATACACACATAAAAAAAAAAAAACTAAATAAAAATATATTTTCTCCGTATATTACTCAGTATATTCTGAAATTGAAATATACATTAATAAATAATTGTTATGAAAGTTAAAGATATAAGTACGATAAAATAAAAGTAGCTTTTATTATTTTGATTTTTGTAAAACAATTGCAAAAAAAAAAAAAAAACACATCATATTAAAATCAATATACTCTTCGTTTCACTTGAGATCTATAATAATAATATTTGAGGTCTAAAATTCAGCAAGTATATTTATATGAATAATCGATCACAATATAACAACCCATGCAGTTTGATTTTGTAACTTAAAAATACGATTAGCCCGATCAGAAGAATTTTATTAGATAATATAGGATAATACTCATCAGTGGCACATTATTAACATTTTCTTAGGGGGTCCTCAAAAATTATATGTACTTCTAGCGTATATCACGTGTCAAATACTCAATTATAATCATGGAAACATGGAATACAATCCGTATAATATACAGCCATCGTCCGTCGATCATTGTCATTTTGATTAAATTAATTAAAACTAAATATATAATATATATATCTAAGATTACATCGACATCTGGAGGAGGTTCAGACCCCGTGGATCCCCCTCTCATAAATCTACCACGATACTCGTAGTGACGTAGCATTCAATTAATTTAATTACGTCATACATTTGAGTTAAAATTATATAAAATAAAATAACAAATATACATAAAATTATATATATATATATATATATAATACTTATTCGTTAATATGTTATATTATGTTATGGTTATTATAAAAATTACTCGGAACTATGGATGATATACCCACTGATGTTTTACTTTATAAACTTTATTTAGATTTTGATTCTAAGTTCTATAGAATTTTTATACCGAACAGAATATTTATTTTCTAACAAAACAAATTTTTTCTAGATTAAAAGATACAAAAGTAAAACAAACAGCCAATGGAAGTTTTAAAATAAAAACTTTTTAATCAAAGTTCGTCATACATAACATTTTATTATATTACACAGAAAAAAATACCAAATAAATTATTTCTATTTTTAAAAAACAAAATGCCTAATGCCTTTCTTTGTATAGATAATACATAAATATTGAAATATCTTAAAACGTCAAAATGTCCTTCGCAGAGAATTATTGAATATAATTGAAAATCATTAATCACTGTATATAAATAGTATAAATTAATGATCGCAAGTTTCCGGAATAACAAATGAATTATCTTTTTAGTTCGGTAATCTTTTATTTTTATTATTTTTACTAGGTAGGTATAACAATTTGTGTTTTAGGAATAATAAGAATATGTGATAATATAAAAAATAACATATGATACACCTATTATTTAATTTAGTTGAAAGATTTTTTTTTTTTATTTAAGTACGAAAACCTGTTTTAATTGTTAAGAATATCTCTGCATCAATTTCTTCTTAGTTGTCTTGGTGAGTTTCCAGGAATTTATAGTATTCCTAGGTTAGATATAAGAGAATTGGTACGATAAAGGCGTCTTGATTGATATATTTTATAAAAGGTTCTTCGTGAATGGTCTTGATTATTAAATCTTAATTGAGAAATAAATTAGAAATATACGGGGAAGACGGGACATTAGAGATTTTACGTTGGCTCATATTTTATAGTTAATTTTATGTAAGTTTGATTTTTTACATCGCTTTATAGTTGGAGGCCATAGGTCCACATTGGCTAAGAATTCGTATATTCAAAGGTTTGTGTTTGTTTATTTAATGGTATGATTATTGTTGGATATGAATAATTTTGAGTATACAGCGGCACATATTTAAGGCGAGTCTTTTATTTTTGATGTGGGGTACCCAGGTTAAACGATGATCAAGTGTTAGATTGAGATATTTTACAATTTAGGATGGTGGTATTTGAGTGCCATAGGTTAGGAGGAATACATCGGAACATTCGGATGATTTAGGGATAAGTGTGGTATGGATCGATTTAGTTTGATTGACTTTAAACCACCAATTTTTACACCAGTGTTCTATGAGAGAAAGATGATTTTGAACATTGGTTGTTTGGCTAGAAAGTATAAAAATGAAAGAGATTTTTTCTATGGTATATTTCACGTGAGATTTTTTCCACTCGAAGAATCCGAAATAGTTAATGGTTTTTAATTTCATCCATTTACGTTTACCATTAGGTTGGAAAAAACTCTCGAGCGTATATTGTACAAGAACATGCACGATATACAATTAAAGTAATTATCATCCGTATGTGTATAAGTACATGTAATATGATGTTCTAATCCCGTCTGTAATATGTAAACTAAGACAACCGTGCAGGTGGAGCTGTACTGAGGTACTATTTTTGCTCGTATCATATTATTATACTGTACTGCGTATTAAAATATGATAATGCATGCACGCATACGCACGCAACTAATTGGCCGTATAGAAAAACCAACAACTGCAACCGCATAATATTAGTGTATGACGATCCATAAACAGAAACCGGGAAAACATTGTGTTCATCATCGGCGTGTACATACGTGTTTGAATGGTTTACGTCGGAGTACTAAGATGAAGTAAGAATGTGCACGTTTAGTAAATGCATGTGTACCGGTATATGTTAGCGTGTGTGTTCAACCAACTCTCGATTATACGAAACCACCGGACCGTGCGATGGCGAGGAATGCCAAGGACCTTACGATAAATGTACCGTTTAAGATTGGCATCTAAAGAATTTGACACGTTCTATCTAAATGATAGTCGATATGTTTCACGATAGCCCAAAAGAAAATCGTTATAAAAATAATAACAACGTAACAATATTCTTCCGCGCCCTCGAAACCGAACACTTTCCATGATTATTTTCTCATCCGTTCCACGTTTGCGAGCTTTTTACCCATATGCGTATGCTTCCTGGTAGGATACATGCTGACCGCGGTGTTCCATTAACTCTTCTCTCATTAATGACATTACATACGTGCGATACGCTTCCTAGTGGCTTCTTTAATCCTTTTTTGCGATCCTTTTTATTTTATACTAGTATCCATGCCCATATCTCAACGTACTTTTTATGTCCAAACCCGTAAAATGATTGGTTTCCTTAATGATGTGTAGTTTGTAACATTCACTTCTACTAGAAACACGCCAATTATCATATAACTTGTCGATTTTGAGCTATATATTCACCATTGTATGTATAAAATGGCGTGTCGCGTATGTGACGTATATTTTTAATCATCTTATACATATTTATTTTTAATCATGTGGCATACTAGATGTAATAGGACTTAAATTATACAATCGAATTGCTCAAAAATGTGTTGATGATTTAATCGTATGCAACTTCCGAGTTTTAATAATTAACGTACAAATAAGTTTTGTCCCACCTAATTGATTGGACTTTACTACTTCGATTACCTATACTCTAATCAGTATTTTGGATGCAAGCAAGCATTAATTAATTCGTAATATTTTCATAAAAATATAATGTTACGCTGTAATATCTGTTGAATTAAAGCAATAATAAAATGTAAAGAAAAAAATAATGCAATAACTCTCGTTTCTAGTAAATTATGCATAGTATAAGGAAAAATTGACGATCAACTTTTTTTTTCGATGAGAAATAATCAACAGTAATTATGTTATATAGTTAATTTGTAAAAACTATCAACAAAAAACCTATTGTAAGGCGTGATTATTACTACTACAAAATATATAGTGCATTGCGCAACTTTATTATTCATGGCTTATTTTATTATTATATTGTGTATTTTTATGAAACACTCTGACAAAAACCACAACTATATTATTCGGTGATGACGTCCTTTTAAAATACATTTTAAATGTATTTTATGTAAATATTTACATACCGACACGACGAAACTGTAGGTTGTTATGAAATTATTAAAAATCATAAAATATAATTGAATTTAGTTTACAGTCAGTTATTGACTATATTTTTACATTACGAGTGTAAGACTTGTACATGAATGCTTGATATAATACATTTAAAATACTAAATAAGTCCATAAAAACGCATTTAGAAAAAATACCCTTAAAGCCTTAGAGAATTAATTTTACCAACCGAGTATTAAGAAATATTTTTATTATCAATCACTATTTAAAGAAATCGTCGGCATAGAATAACTTTCATCGATCATTACTCTTCCTAGGTATCACCAAGGTAATCCCGCGTGGACAACAAATGTGTCAACGTTTTGTGAAAGTTCACAAGGTCAGTTTGACCAGATGTGGAGGAAGTTGACAAATGTTAAGAGAAAAAAAAACGTAACCAAAATAATTTATTTCACATTCGGATGTCTCGTCGGATATTGGTCATTGGACACCGGAACCTAACGTACAATACGCACTAACGTGAAGTATTACTGTATTTAGTATTATATCGTTTAAAACTACATGGAATATAGATGCATTCAATATGAATTTTTCTATTTAAAAGCTATTTACTAAAATACGCTAAAAATATTATTTTTTAATAACTCCAAATAAACCTACCTTAGTTATAACAAAATATTTATTTGAAAACATATATACATATATGAATGATCAAAATGTTTATAGAGAAGATTAGAAACGAAACAATAATCAAAGCATGGAAACGTATTCACCAAAAATAATAAACTCAGTGCATAGGCATGAGTATCAAAATCATGTAAGTACCTAATATTTTTTTATAACTAATCAATTAATTTGAAAAAGAAGTAAAAAAATTTAGATACGATTATTATTTATAACTTTTGAATATATGTAACTATAAATGTGTTATAATATTATGATTTAATTTAGGTGCTTGTTCGATAAATATAACACTACGTTTTCATTTAGGTATAGGTATAAAAAAAAAAAATAACGAAAAATTCTTATACAAAAAATTACAAGTAAGAATATGATTATAGTACAATCAATACAGAGTCTGTATTACAGACATAAAAAGAACACATTTAAAAATGTAATAACTAATGTATAACACATTAATAGATTTGGAAGAACCGATGATTTATCAATTTTTTTTTTTTAAATTATGGTTATAAGTGTGCATAGTAAAATTAAAATTAAAAGTTCTAAGCCGGTTTTTGTTGCATTATAAATTGATTTCAGAAAGTTTTTTTTAGAAATATTTGTCCTAGGACATTTCTTTAAAATTGAAAAAACAAAAATAAAATTATACATTTTGTTGAAGAAGCATCCGTATTTCATTCGATAAAATATAACGCCGTGGTGTGTTTTGGGACTTGGGAGTTAAATGGAAAAAAAGGCATCTTTCGAACATTTTATTGTTTTAATATTAAAAGTTGAGAGATTTGTTTCGGTAATTTTTTTACAGTACCTAATTCAAAAAGTTCAAAGTAATTTTTTAACGGTTAAATAAATATTGGCAATTATTTTTAAAATTAATCACTCGATTAATTTAGTATCATTAAATCATTTAAAATATAACTAATCACTAATTTTACATTTTACAATAAGTAATTTAATACTTGCATACATTTATTTTTATTTCCTGATACACTAGCTTGATACTAGTAGTAACTTGATAAGGTGCGATTTTCAATAAAATTTACTCGGAATGGTTTTTCGAACAGAGTGGTGCATCATAGCATTCAAAATAAAACTGTGCAAATAATATGACTACCATATAAACGCCAGAAATGCCAACGATTGACACCACTAATACCTTAGGACTTAGGTGTCATTAGTTTATTCAACTATTAAGCATATCGGACCGGACAGATTTTTATTTATTATTATTTATTAACATCATCACCATTACCTACTCATAAATAATACTGTGATCTGATTTAATGAAAATATAAATTTTTAAATCAAAAATGTATTTCTATTTAAAATTTTTATCAATTCATCCGTATTGTTTTAGGGTCAATTTTCAAACTATTTAATATATCAATTGATCCCCCCCTCCCCGAACATACAATTTATTTTGTTGAATTCGTATTTAAAAGTTCAAACTGAATGATGTTCTTACCAGTGTAAATAGATATTCATACGTCACTCAAATACGTGCATTAGTGTATTACGCAGAACTCATTATTTTCATTAATTAAATTTACAAAGTTTAACAGATAAAGTTTTTAATAATAATATTTATGGTGGCTTAATTTACACAATTCGTTAATGCAACCTCCAGTGGTATATCATGTTTTATCGGAAAGAGTTTGTACGTTAGTTTTCCAACTTCAATAAACATGTGACGATCACATCATTAGGAAACAAAATACATATTACTCAATAAAAATATAGTTTACTATGATATACTTATTTAAAAGAAATAATTAAGTCATTTTCAATATTATGTTTTATTTTAACTAATATTTCTATAACTGTATAATAACATTTATATACATATATATGTACAAAAATCGATAGCCTTACATACATTTGCATAATATATAGGGTTATAAAGGGATTATTGGGTTTTAGACCCTACTATAATCGACGATATTGATGTTAATTTTAAACAACGCAACTCTATGAAATAAAAAAAATTAGGGTTAATCACAACGAGTTTATTTATTTTCAATTTTTCAATATAAAAAAAGCTATTCGGTAAGATACTGGTGACGAATGTTACTGATTTCACTTGGCATATTGCATTGTGTTATCGTTTTTTGTATAAATAATAATAATTTTATAAATTTGAAAATGATAAAAATAAATTATCGTATTCAAGAAACTTCTTTGGATTTTGGATGGAGGTCCAGTATTGAAATAAAGAATTGTAATTTTCATAAAAATCAGTGATGTAACTTTTCAAACTTTTAACGTCATTAAAAAATACTGACAAGACCCAAAATAGTTAAGTAGGCTAAATAAAAGTACAACTTGATAATTTAAACATTTTAGTTAAACGGAATGAGAGACTTTTAACCCAAATTATTATTACTTTAACTGATAAACCCTTTATTTGTCTACCAACCTAAAGTAACGAGTTGTAACTTATTACACTATGGAGTTGTGAAATAATTTCCTCGAAACCCTTCTTTTTTCATTACTTAATATCCATTATAACCTTTGTGTTGTATCTTTTACTTATTATATGTAATAATGTATCTAAAAAATTTTAACAAAAGCCACATTCAAAATGAAAAAAAATAAAAAACCTGGGTAGAAACTAAATCTAAGTAATTTGGTCTTTGTTGTATTAGCCGTAGGTATTATGTTTTGTAAAAATTTGAAAGCAATGATAAATCATCATATTCACAAAATAATAATTATTCTGAAAAAATTTCATTGTAAAATGTATACCTACCTATATACTTGGAATTTATTATAACGTTATCAAGATCTTATCTTAAATATTTATGTAACTTTACATGATAAACGGATTTTTCTTATGGAATAATTTTATTTTCAATTTCATATAATATACATTACGAGACATCTGTTTTTATTAATTTCAACAATTTTAACATGACATAATATAATGATTTTACAAGTTAATTACCCCAATTAGGTAAGACTGGGAGCATAAGTTCTATAACAAAATATGTTTTAATGACTAAACATCTGCATTTCATTATAACTTAAAACATGGGTAATTAAAGAAAATAAACAAAAATACTTCTATAGGTATACAATATATTATTTATGAAAGTGGTTTTCCACATTTTGACGCATGATAATGGCATAAAAATGTAAGATTGTTCAAAATTTGAATATGTAGCAATTATCAAACAACTGAAAGCAATTGTTATATAAATTCGTTTTAACTAAAACATTGAGAATCTTTCAATTTAAATTTGAAACGGAAATGGCTTAAATGGACTTGGTTTAGAACCTTATGTGGTATAAAATTGTTTGAGATTTCACTGTTTCAAAAAGTGCATGCCATTCAGAAACTTAAATAAACTACATCGGATTTAAATATTCTATTTTCTTCAAATTACAATGTTTTATATTTCAATAGTCAATCAATTTTTAGAAAAATTTTAATTTAAAACTTTTTCCCGTATGTCAATATGAACTAACGTACGTATATCATTTATATTTTTAAAAGATAATTATCTTGAAAATAATTAAAAATATATTAAATGTTATTATAACGATTTTAAGTATTCTTGGATGCAAATAAATTCACTAAAAATTAACTACTCCATTACTATTTTTCACCCATCAATAAACTTACTATCATAAAAATAAATGTACCTATATGCAAATACAGTCGATTGTTAATATGGTAAAATATATTATAATATTATAGTTTATCAATACATTTTCAGTCTTAGTGAAATTTTCTAAAAGTGCAATCTTAACATATTGACTGACGTAAAGTGATAGTTAGTGACGGATTTTCAACATTTTCTTGGATGAGAGGGGAGGGAGGGGGGTTCTGAAAAATGATATTTATTTTTAACGTAAATTAAGTTTTAAATCCTCAATTGTAATCATAGAGACATGGAATACGTATAATATAAAGCTATCATCCGTCGATCATTGTTATTATGATAAAATTTAAATAAAACTAAATATATATAATACATACATATGATTTTATCGACGTCTGGGAGGGAGGGGGCGTACAGACTCCATGGACTCTCCCCCGTATATTTGTCACTGGTGAATAGAAAGTTTCAACCAGTATATTATCTTTTGGTTAAAATCCAAGAGGATACGATAAACCGGCATGAAACGTTACTTGTCTACTAAATCCCTAAGCACTAAGCAGTATTGATATAATTGTTAAATTGAAGTATTCAAATCATTCAATCATTGTTATTGGTTACTAGCATTACCATTGTTTATGTAGTTTCAATTCCAATTTTACTTTACATAGGTAAATATTTTACTTCACATGGAAAGAAAACTGAAATAATCAAAAAATCTTAAAATAATTTTTCAAAAAAATATGTACTGAATTAATGGTATAAGTTATTAAAATCATATTTCAATAACAACTATTTTTTACCTCTATCAATTTTATGGTGGAAAATTATACAAATATTGAACAGTTAGTCAGTTATTTTATTCTATATATCATTAGTAACAAGTAACAATGGATTAGGTTCAAAAACCATTTATTGAAAGGGTCTGCATAAATTATCATAATTTTATGAACGGGAAACTCGATTAATCAAGTACTCATTTAAGATAATATAGATATCCGTTAAATTTTATTGAATAATATTACAGACTTTGGACAATATAGAAAAAAAAAACATTAATCTCAAAAAATATAAAAAACTACATTTATTATAGCCCAAATATTTTCATTAATAATAATTTTATAAGAAGTAAGTGGTGCGATTAAAATGAACGAATGTATAATAAAAATATAAAAGTTGAATTATGATAGTTAACTACAAAGATTACACAGTATAATCATTGAATATAAGGTTCATAAAGTTAAGTATGGAATGAATGGGTTCTGAAATTGTGTTTCCTAAGTTTCCTTCCCAGTTTTCTGTAATCAAATTACTTAGTGATAAGTCTGCCTACAGTCACTTTTTAGGTATAACACTAAACACAAACGTCATTTTTTTATTTTTAATGTAGCTTTGTAAACGCAATGGAAAGCAAAAAATAATATTATACTTCACCCAGCAAGCACTTTTATTTTTTGTCTGTATTATTACGCCACAATAACTTATGTTATATATCTATGTTTATCTAGTATTCAACGATAGATAATATGATGGAGTAAAATTATATTTAATAAATTCAATAGGTATTTACTATTTAAGATAACTGAATGAATCTTTTGTTTAAGACTTGAGAGAGCAAAACTTAGGTGTCTAAAATACAAGAACAAAAATATGATTTTTTGTAATACATTTTAGTTACAATATTAGATAAAATATTCTGTTATTAATTAATTATATTTAATGTTATGAGTATAAAATATTTTAATTAAATATTGAAATAGGCTTTAATAGTTTTGCCATTAAATGATTTTCACGGTATAATTCTATAAATGGCTTTTAGTATAAAACAATGAATTATGAGAGATTCCGACAACCGTGATAAGTCATAAATAACTATGATATTTTAGATAGTGCTTGGTTGATTTTAAAGTGTAGGTACTTCTGCGTTCATTATCAAAAACATTATAATATGATATAATCTGAACGAAAATAACAATATTGTACCTATTTTAAAATATTTTTATATATTTAAAGAATAATTATACTTAAATAATAAGTGACAAACCATATTATACTAAAATGGTGTATATTTTACTGAGAAAATTGCGATTTATATTGAAATTTGAATTTTATATTACCTATATTTTATGCCAAAATGAAGTTTTTAATTAAAATGGATAGGTCATATATATGTGATAGATAACAATTTGATTGCTTCAATTGTTATTTTTTTTACCAAAAACGAAATATTCCATAAAACATAATAAAAAAAAACTATTAAAAAAATAATAATAATAATTGAATAACATTTGAAACCCCTATTAATTATACAGTTACTTATTGCATTGATCTTTGCTGAATTTTAAACGTTCTAAAATCGAAGCAAATAATCGCTTAATATGATGTGTAGTGTATACAATATAGGACTAACGTCCAACACCCATCTTAATGAACATATTTCTGTCTTTTAAAATATTATCAACTCGTTTATATTGTATTCTTATAAACATCAGTCCTACTTGCATTCTCACATTGTGTACTTATAGTAATCCTAGATTTTATTGTGTTAAGAGGAATGTTCATTTTACCATCGTTTGTCTTCTGAAACTGTCTGCTCAACGTAACAAAAATGTTCTATTTTCTCAATAAAGCTTTCATTAAACTGAATCTGACAATTCATCATCACACCTTTGTTTGTATAATACGTTGGCTCATACATTAAGCAGTTATTAATATTAGTCATAATTTCATTGAATTTTATTTTAATCAAATCGACCATACTATATCAGCCGAACCTTTAACGGACGATAATCATAAATTAAAAGTAATCCAAACTAATATCAACGATAAGAACGACGATAACAGCAAAGACACTATTTGTTAATTTAAATTCAAATTAATCGGACCATTATAACTGTACATTGTATTAAAATACTAATGTATATCAATTAATATCAATACGATCCAAGTTCCAATGGAGAAATTTTACATTCAACCGCAATATACTACGAAAAAATACTCCAACAACTGAAAAACCTAACACCAAGCCACGACACTCCAGGAAAAATACCAACTTTGGTTTCCGCTACCATAAATTCAATTGTATCGTAATTGTGGACATTAACCAAATAAAAGAATAAGATAGGTAATTGATGGTATACTTTGTAAAATTACCAAAATAATATAGTGATTTAAAAATGAGGGTTGCCTTTCCCACTCGGACTATAATATTGGTGGGGAAACCCGACCAATATTTGCAGTTTGTCGTACTACCTACACATTCTATTTACGACCCACTTTGAATAAATGTTTCGAAAAAAGTAAAAACTACGTGTAATAAATACTACTGTATGGCCACCATCCATTTCGGGCTTAATAGATATGTTGAAAGAATCGACTTTATCACGCTATGTGAGTGATTAATAGATAAAACTTAAGAACCACAGTATACTCGACTCCTACCGGTAATGATATAACTCCAAATGCAATATGCCTTACAAAAGCATAAAACTCAAAACTATAAAACCATTTTTAATGATAAATGAACACCATAATATTATATTTATATTTTGTATGCCTAAGTGTATACAGGATATTAATGTGTATGAGCTACAGAGTACAGGGTTACATCGTTTTCCTGAAAAGCTAATGAATATTTCATAATATTTTTATTTATTTCTTTTAAACGGTTTTGTGGACAATAATAATGCATATTGTTTAAGTGGATATTTCAGATCATATGATTACTTATTACTTGTTTTGGTCAAGGAAATGGCTTTTGGTTTTTTTTGTTAACAACAACTATATATTTCTTTTCGTGATATTATATTATTAATAAAAATAATCATACCAACTTTGAAAATTTCAAAATTATCGGTTTACTTTTTGTTTTTTTTGTTTTTTTAATTTGGTAAGATTTTGAGAGAGCTTGAGAACATTTGGTAGGAATTGTTGAATTTTGTTGAAATGTTTTTAAATAAGTAAATAAGTCATTTTATTAATTTTTTACTTAACATTTCATAATTGGCATTTAAAGAAAAAAAATACATAATAATATTATTAATTATTCTTAGTATTTTTAAATCTCTACTATTTAGTATATACATAATTTTACTAGATTTTAAACCGTTTTGTGTGTTAAAAAATTCTTACATTGCGTGTTATATTTGAATAAACTTTCAAGCTAATTTAAAAATCAAAAGAAGAAAATCAGAAGTAGCTATATCTCTTACGATTTTTTATTTATTTATATTTTATAGTATACTACATTTAAATAATTTAACTTCGAAAAAATATGCCTTCATATTTCAAACGAATTGATAATGGCATTTTTTTTTATTTAATCTGAAATTTTATTGATTTGTATACTATTTAATTGATATTTAAATAAATAATACATTGATAATCTTTATTTATTTTTAAATTATAAATTATTATAATTTATACATTATAATATATGTTATCTTCACTTTACATTTGGTTCTGTACATTTTATTATTTCGATGATTTGTTTAGAAGTTACTTATTATTCAGGCGTTACTTAATAGAAAATTATAAACCTTCATGATTTATTTATATATTTCCCGTAAAGGGTTTTTTATGATCCATTAATTATACTAGCATGAATTGACCTCTTCAGTAAATTAAATAAATACATATTTTATTATTCACAAAGAGTTATTTTTATAAATTCAAACTATTTCGCACAGAGTAAATGTAGTGTTTATAAAGTTTTTAATACATTGAGTTTGACGTTTTTCGTAAACCATTTGTTAACTTAAGCAAACATAAATTGTGTACGCATTATTTTCTACTGAAAAGTCTTAAATAATTCTTAGATAAAACTGATAAAAGTATAAGTGTATAATTATATATTATTAAAATATTCATAAAAATAACTTTATTTGAAGAAGAAATATCAATTTAAAGTAAAGAATTTATTATCTATACAGCCTGAGGTAAATAACGGAATATATTTCTGGTCTTGCACATTGTTTTTTTTTATTGTTGCGATAAAATTTAGTTAAGTACTTAAAATAGGTACTTACCAGATTTTTTTCTTTTAAATTTTTTGAGATTTTAAAACAAAGCACATTTACTGTTTTACTACGTGAACTATTTGAGTAAAAATTATTTCAGATATGCACTACTTAGTACCTACATAGTTTACACTGACTTATCTAGGAACAGTTTTTGTGTACAATGATTATACAATGTTATACATTATGAATAACACTTGGTAATCCGGAATTGATATCTCAGTGACTGTATTTAAATTTTAGCAGTAATGAGAAATTTAAAAATTTTATTCAATATCATACAAAAGTATTATTTGTTGTAAAACTTTTATTGTTAAAACTATATTATTTTATTTAACACACAAAAAATACGACATGATTAAATGTAGTTTAATTTCTAACTTTATATCGAACTTTGTTATAACTACCGTTATGATAATTAATTTCATAAATATCTTGTTGCATTTACTCGCCTAGCTCGAGACTTGGAAATTACAATTTTTTCATTCTAAATCATTGTTTTGATTTTAGTTAGATAATATGCTCGGGAGAATATAATGTTTCAATCATTGCTGTTATTGTTACTGAAGTAAATTCTGAGGTAAAATTATTACAGTTCGTAAATAGCACATGAACCACCTTTATATATAATTACTACTAACTAGTTTTATAGTGATACATTTTTCCCGAGGTAACCTACGTTACACATGTGACATCGAATATGATATCAAACGTCATGGCTATGTACAAAGGAATCAATAATTTAACAACGCTATCGACTAAAATGATTGCAGCACTCATCAAAAATGATTTGGACCGCTGGTGTAACGGAATAACGATGAAAACTATGTCCGGAACAACCAAACAACAGTGATGAACGTTGATTAATCTACTAATCAGCAGCCTGCAGACCACTAATGGCTATAAAACGTGCGATTGAAATTTTCAAGCAGAAATTATTGACGAATTAATTTAGCAAGTTGAATCGTGGTAAAGATACGAATAGGTAGTAATTGGTAGAAAAAAAAAACAGAGAATATGGATACTATTTGGAGATTTACGATATTTTGACAAGACTATAAATAATTAAACGCATTACACATTTAAACATTTGTAAAATAAGATACAATAAAATTGTTTCATAAAAACTTGGTCATTCCAATATAATATTATTAGACGTAAATATGGTGACAATTGCAAGTATGATAAATAAATATACTTAAAAAGTTAGAAATATTGTCAATCAGTGTGTTATATCAAAAGTTCTAAACTATATTGTAATTAATGTTCAAATCATTTAACAGTTTCACATTAAAATAAGAGGGAATCTCGTTTACTATGAGTAATTGTATCCTTGATACCGAGGTAAGCGATCACTATGAGTTCTTATAAATTAAAATTCATCTGAAAACTTTTAAGATTTAAAGATTTATTTTATAGTTAGTAAGTTATTTCAGAATTGTAAACATTTACTAACAAGAAATTTGTATGGAATTAGTATGGTTTTTAGGGTTATTTTTTAAGGGTTTGCAGGGCTATGAGAATAATATATAATGTTATAAATTGAAAAATGTAATTATTTGTGATCTAAGTGCAAGCAAACAATTTATTCACCCTTAATATTGTACATTTCCCTTGTAGAAATTCCAAGAAACTATTAACGTCCTAAAGTCTCAAGATGTATATTATAAAGATTCATTATTCAACCACTGTTCTTACGTCTTTCAGTCGAAGTATTCGTTTATATATTTCTTTTATTGCACTATATAATTCAAGCTGAATTACAAACATCTACAACATAGAAAATAATATATTGTATTCATAATAAAATAAGGATGACCAAGGAAATGTAAAAATTATTATACCTATATCATTCATTTTTTGAAAATATTATGCAATATGTTAAATATAGTGTAATATAATAAACTTGGGAAACAAAGTTATCGGAGTAAAATTCGAGACCCAAAAATTAATTTGTTTCATTAAACA
This sequence comes from Chaitophorus viminalis, assembly GCA_025469195.1. NCBI lineage: Eukaryota > Metazoa > Arthropoda > Insecta > Hemiptera > Aphididae > Chaitophorus > Chaitophorus viminalis. The sequence continues at coordinate 112,362 of JAIPRK010000223.1, forward strand.
ATGCATCTTAAAACAAAGGTGTGATTCCAGAGGAAAATAACTGGATTTAGATTAATATTCCATAATATTTTAGCTGAATCCCAATTTGCAATAATAAATCGTTTTTAGAGACATTCGTTGTAAAATGAACAATAAAAGACAGGTAAGTATAATATACTTCTATTATAATATACCTAGATGTATGGATGTAACTACATATATCTATATGTAGTTATATTATATTATGTTTATTACAACGGACATCAGTGAACATGTTGTTATTGTAATATTATGATTTATTATACGGTAACTTGAATGTGCAAATTTGATACACCGTCGCCGCACTAGCATTTCTATGAAAGAGTGGTGCAATTAACTGTGTGTTACGTTTTAGGTAACGTTTGTGTTAGGTACAATGAAATGTCTTCACGCCTGATGGGATTTGCCAATGAACAAAACTCTCTCGCCCTATCCCTCACTATCCCTCTTTCTCATACTTCCACAAACACTTTGCGAGCAAAAACGTGTTTAAACGACGTAGTGGTGCGTACCATGAAAATTAATATAATATGCCATAATACTATTTTTATTTTCATACGACGAAAGTTGATCAACATATTTTCAATGTATATTGACAAAGAATGATAAATAACGATAGAAGATAATCACGGTTTTCAGAATAATTGTACTTTTTTCATTTTTAACAATATTTGCGATGAAATGTATTAACAATCTAATTTACTTCAACTAAGATGTAAGAACGTGTAATTACATTGCATGTTCGCTGAGAGTCTAAAATTAAGTAAAATATGAATTCATTATTTCATAATCAGCCCAATAAAATATTTATTTTGAGTGCATTAAGAAAAATAAATAAGTTAACAAATACGAATAATAAATAATCATGTATTAGTAATATTATGGCCTATTTATCGATTTGCATTTTAAAAATAATACCTTATCAACATAAAATATATATAGGTACTATAAAACGCTATTACTAGAAAAATAAACATATTTGATTTTAGTGTTTTACATTTAGAAACATTCCGTATTTATAAAGTAGTGGAAACATAATAAACTCAATAGGTATTAAAACTATGGGAAAAATACAAGAATCGATTTTTAAATCATAGTTGAAATTGCCAATGAATGTGCTACTGTTCTGTTTATATATATATATATTTGGGATAATTAATATATATTTTAGAATTTTATCGTAAATAGACGTAAAATTTTTGAACTTCATAAATTATAATACATATAATAATTATAAAAATATCAATTTATAATTATTATTATACTAACTATTTATATTTTATAGTAATCATAAGCTTATAACTAATTAATCAATGATCCCACAATAGGAAATTGATAATATAAGTAATAACACTAATAACTAAAAAAAATATATACATATTGGTTATAAGTTGTAATTAATATGTATATATATTTTCTATTCAACAACATTACACCCCATATAACTAATATAATAATTATAATAATATCGTACATTGATATATTTAAAAAATAATAACTTCTTTCAGATACTGTGTGAAGCTGTCTCATACAATTTAACCATACATTTTTATGTTCAAGCCATTCTATAGATCTCTACACTCTATTTAAGTCTGACGATAGTTTATAATTTGTATGAAACCATTTTATGGGTGGGATGAATTTTATCATTTAATAGTATAAAATTTGTAATAAATGGCCAAATTGAAATTTTCTTCATATTGAATGTTTTATACTTACAGATAAAAGGTAATTTATACTTATTTAACTGAGGATGTTTAACTACCCACAAACATTACATTAAATACTTCTTTTTGTCCTCTTATATTTGACAAAAACCCTACAGAGAATGTTACCATGAATGAATTAAAATATTTCTTACGGATATATATATATACAACTACAACACCGTTAAACCATTAGTACGCTGTACTCAAAAAGTTTAGAGTAAACGTATTTATAAAACGACCAAAAGGCAACAATTGCTTATAAATTATAATACATTTTTTAATCATTCATACTGCTCTACAGAAATATTTTAAGAAAAATTAAAACCACTACAATTATTATAATATGTGGTATGTGCAATAGTAATAAATTAAAATAATCACTTAAGTATCCATACATAATTTCAATTGCGTTATAAGCAAATCATTTAAAATTTAAGTGTGTACTTAAAAAAATAAATGCGTTTTTTTATAAAACATAAAAACTAAAAGTTTGAAAAATTACGTAGAAATAAATCTTAAACGTACACAAAATAAAAACAAATATTGTGCTTTGCCAATTACAACGTATGAGTACACTAATTTGTTATTATTTGCTGATATTCAAAAATTTAATAAAATTCCAAATGATAACACAATACATCATTTGTTCAATTCATTGTTTTATTTATAGTATAAATTATGGTAAAATGCAAATCCTAGCAAGAATGTCAACATTGTTAATACATTACGATAAATCACTCTTTTTTAAATTTATTTTTAATTTACCTCATTTTAATGCAATCAGTATTAATAACTACCTAAAACACTAGAATTAAAATCAGTAAATTAACAACAAAAGTGTAAGAAAAGTATGACGATAATTATTTACTTATATTTCAAACACAGCATGTTATAGACAATATTTTACATCAAAGTTATTTGCAAAATCAATTAAAAGTAAATGGTTTTATCCGTTATTAATTACGAAAATATCTTAAACGTGATTGTTAATGCATTAAACGAATGTCTTGTGGAATGATAAATAATTTAAAAATACATTTTATTACATTTTATACTTTATAATAAAGAATCTTAATTTCATATATGGTAAATAGTATATTAAATTTAATGTAAGAATATGCATATTAACTGTAAAAATGATATCTTATTTTCATGGAATTATAGTTATATTGCAAACCTTATCTTGTTATTTTACTAATAGGATAATATGATTTTTAATTTTAAATTAATATGTAAATTAATCAAAGAAAAAAATTATTGTTTTAAACGTAACGGATAAAATTTAAATTAATACAGTGGAACCTCGATAACTTGAACCTCCATAAGTCGAATTTTCAATAACTTGATTTCTCGATAAGTTGAAGTCATCTAACTTAAATTTTGGCTCATAACTCAAATTGTTCGACATACATCACCAAAAATCGGGACGACTGATCATACAATACGTTTTTCGGTTACCGAAAGGCTGCATCTAGTTTTACAAGTTTAAAAAAAGCACAAATCCTTTATGATTTGAAAAAAATTTAATTTAGTAAATCATAAATAATAAACGTATATTTAATTTTAACAAAATTGTATTAATGAATGGATAGATATATAAGTATGCTTCACCGTGTTACAAGCCACAAAACAGTACATTTCATTATTCTTTTGATGTGTATCTACCCTGAAGCTTGAGTATTCAAGTTATCGTGGTTTCACTGTACTCTATAACCATTTTTAATAAAAAAAAATTAGAAATTAGAATAAATCCTTTTTTCATTATGATTTTTATATATTTTTATAAGCAATTAATTATATTAACTAATATATTAATTGATACCAAGTGTTTTTAATTAACACTAAATTCACTAGTCAGCATTCTATAATTTAATCGGGTTAAGTTCAATAGTATATTGGTTTAGCTATGCCAGTGATTCATGGAATTTTTAGTACCTTAGCAATATATAAGAAGACGAACGAACCAAATTAATGATGATATTAAAATATTATAAGTAAAACATCAAGTAGAATCTGAGAGAAAATTTATTTATATAAAAGCTTTATGAACTCTTATAATTTTTGTTTGAATGCAGGTACCTATTTAGATTTCAATCGATAACGCAATGCTCTCAGGTGCAATATTTTGTTTTTATATTAAAAATTATGTTTATAAGTAAATGTAGATACAATATTTCAATATAAGATATAATTCAGAAAATATCAAACGTTTTTCTTTTTTTTTTTTTCAATCGTTATAATCACTTCACCTTTATTATTATACATAGTGGCACGATAAAGAAAATACTTGATGGTTACAAAACCCTATATTTATTAAACATGACACCATCATCATCATTTATTACGGTAAAAAATCAAAATAAATTTATAAGTAAATCGTCCTTATTAATTTCTTATTATTCAAGTATTCTTAAAAGGGTTCACAATTACTTAAATCCTTGCTTTCCATACAATTCGTATAGAATAGTTGTTCAAACTGAATAAACAATAAAAAAACACTGGATATTCCTATTAACGTACACCTATTCGAAATATTCCATCGTGTGTATATTATACTAGACGAAAAAACAATCTCACCCAAGTAAAATTTCAGATGAACGTATTCGCCACCGTTCACCGTGCTCACCCTTCATTTCGGTAACGATTGGTTTTACTTTACAACTTATAATATGCTTTATATCTCATCTATATAGGAATGAAATTTTTCTGTTGCAGTGCAGGGTTTTGAACTCAACTCAACGAGTACCCATAGGAAATGATATCGGATGGGAACACCGTGTGACTACTGCGCCTATACATATTGGTGATTGATTCACGCCACAATGGCATGTTCACGCGCGCTGCCGATAATGATTAATGAATAATAATTTATAGTGCGACTTACCGACGATAAAAAGTGACTCGACGACCACATCGCTGACCATGGACGGTTTGTCCGTGTTGACGAAACTCGCGTTGTAGGGTACCACGATGGCCACGTAGAACGTGGCTATCAGTATCAGCCAGTCCCAGCATGTTTTGAACACTCCGTAATGTGATAGCACCCATCGGGATTTTTTCAGTGCCGACGTTTTGTATTCGGGCAATGGCGCGGACGAGCCTTGCAACAAAGTCTGCGAACGGAAAAAAAAACCGAATTGAAAAAAAAAAAACAAACAAACAAACAAACAACAGTAGGAAATAAATAGTGTATAAAACCGTAATAATAATTCACACAACTTTTTCAATTACGAGTCGGACGTACGGCGTATGTGTAGGCACTAGGTGTATATATTTATATGAGATATAGCGGTATGTTGGTGTACGCGCATATCATATAGTTCTAATAACACGCGAGAAACGGTAATGTGGTGTTGGGTTATAATAATATATCTGAGTCATAATATATTATATATATATATATATATATGTATATGTAATGTGGACGAGTACAACTTCGACATCGACTCCTTCACTGCCGCGTCTTATGCGTTCACGTGCAGACCGTGACACGGAAATGAGGGATTGGGAAAGCTTTCAAAAGAAATCTCACACGAGTTTTATACAACGTCGTGTCGTCTTCGCATTTTTCAGTGACATATACCACTCGAACTAGAGACGTATTATAATATATAGTATTGACGTTTCTGCAGGTTTGAGAATAAAGAATGTCTTTGAAGCACAGTATATCAATAATAATTATATTACATACATATATATATATATATTTTTTTTTTGTTGTATTTGTTATAAATCTAATTGTTCGCTTTATCAGATAATTTAGAAATAAGTAAGTAATATATTTTTTCGTCCAATCAAAAATATAAGTAAATTATTTTATTATATTTATATGGTGGATTGTTTATTTATTTTTAAAAAAATTTAAAATGAATCATTTATAAAATTCGCATCATATAAGCTGTATACAACATATGAACAGACAAAATACACAAATTTAATGTTTAAAAAATTCATATATTATTGAAAACCCTATTCTATAATATTATATGAAACAATATAAGTTTCAGTGATCCAGTATATTAAAAGTTCTTTTTATTATTTTTATTTATCTTAAGAGTTTTAAAATTATTAGGAAAACAAAAAAAATACAAATTACTTAACGGTTCAGTTTAAACGCTAATCAGTACTTCAGTAGTCACGTATAGGTAAGTGTTACAACCTATATGTATGACCTAGTTAATGTTAAAACTTAAAACTAAAATACAATAATATACTTCCATCTTTTACAAATCTAATGCAAGTGTTATATTGAAAATTTGAAAACGGGACAATATTTTAATAATGTGACGCTAGGTGAAACTATAATACGTCTTTTGAAAACATTATTAAGAAGAGTACATGGCGTGTTGTGTGTGTTAGAGGAAATTAAACTCTATATATGAAACATGAGGATAAGTCAAATGTCAAAATGAATAATGCTAGTTGATCCCTAGGCATTTGAATAGTATTATTAGGTACCTAGTAATCTATGAGTTACGTAATAGGAAATGAGGTATCAGGTAGTAAGTTTGTAGACATGAAGTCATCACTGATACAATATTGCAACTTATAATTGTCAATTACATACATAATATATAAGCGCAATTATACATGTTTTCTTTTTTTTGTAAGTGCCAATATTTCTTTGATACAAAGATACCACGTAAAATCAGATATGCACCTAACTGGGGATGGGAGATTTCTTTGACGTTAATTTTCGGTAATACTTTAGGTTCTTTGACACATAGCAGTATATCAATCACTAAGCTGAATAGTAGTGAATAAATTAATTTCAATGAAAATTATACATATTATTTGATTGGAATCAACTTTAAAAAATAAGTTGATCGGTAAACATTTATAGTTTTTTGTTTTTGTTTTTTAATTAATTAGAATTTTTACTTGGTAAAGTTACAAAAATACAAACATACAAACAAAAAATTAGTAATTTCTCTATTGAAATAAATATCTATAGTACATTTGTATTATATGATTGTGATTTTAATGTGAGAGTTTGATTTTTAATAGTATCTTTTTAAAAGCCTAGTTTTGAATACCTAATATATATAAACTTTAGTAGGTATATAAAATCCTTTTATACATTATCACTTTATGCTATAGTTGTATAAGGTATAAGACCCTAATATAATAATATACATATACATATACATATACATATACATATACACGTATGTATAGGAAACAATATAGCATATATACCTTATATTATGTTGTTTGATAAACAAAAGTAACTGTTGATTTAAAATCTTCAAATGGGCTAATTTCTAACTGGTACAGAGTGGTGGTCCATGCGTTATCATTAGTCGTAGTACGGAAACGTCAAATACGCCGCGCAGCACTCCTTCTCATTAATTAGTAATCGATTTAATTTGCGTTTTAATGTAAAGTTAGGTATTCAAACAACATGCTCTATTGATCCGAGTATTTTAGAACTAATTTGACCGCTGTAGTAGATTACAGATTTCCATCTCCGGTGTATTTACCTGGAAAACGTAACCTCCACGAATGATTGGTATAGTGGGAAAAAATAATAATAAAATGATAAGATTTTTATTACGAACGGAATAAATTGTTGACGTTAACTGTTGCATGAACCGAAAATATATTAAATGCCGTTGAACGAAAATTCTAGCTATACACTACTACACTAGTACAGTAATAATACATCTATAACAAAAGTAATATTTGCACATCGACCCGCTGCGACGATTATAGAGATCATATTATACAGAGTTGATAAACACTACTTTATAATAGAATTGGATTCACAAAATATACGAAACAAATATATAGGCTGACAGATTTACGTAGGGATTTAACCGTTGTTTCATCACGTGCAAGTAATATTATTGTTAACGTAACCATTTATCTGATCTACACTATAAATGGTCTGATGACATAAATCTATTTGCAATCGTGTGTCCAGTATTAATACAAAATAAACATAGGTGTGTTATGGTAGTTTGGCAGTAATTATGTTTTGACACCCGTTAAAATCTACCAATGGTCCCGTTACGCGTATAAACCCAAAAGTAATGTGTAAATACTGATTTGAAGATAAGCTATGACACAGAAAAAATAATATATTTCAATTTAATTTATCTGCTTATTAATTTTTAACCATTAATAAAAAGGTAATCGGATCCCAAAAGTTCTAAAAACCATTTGAACAGTTATTTTAATTATGTTATATATTATAACTAAGGAGAAAAACTGATTTACCAATTTTAATAGAGAATTACAAACGAATGATATACAATATAGATTTGATTAAAATGATCTTAAATTGAATGTTTATCCTCTAAAGTTTTGAAGTTTTTGTATATTTATAGGTGAAAACAAAACGATTATTCAACACGAACTATTTATTATTGTTAACATAATATTAAAAGCAGAATAATACATAAAATATTGAAAGCGAACTTTGCCTTTGATGCAATGAACTTCGAGGAGGTTATGAGTAGCAACTGGAAAATGGAACATTCAAAACTGAAAATTGATGAGAGTTATTATTGAATTATTCTTATACGTTTGAATTTTATGGTAAATTATTGTAGAAAAATGATAAATAATTATTTTGATTAAAACAATATAACGACTATTGCTTTAAATGTTAGAAATTCTTAGAAATACAAAATTGCTAACAATATATTTAATTTCTAATAAAATAAATGATTAAGTAAGACTCTAGTGACATTAAAAAATTTATTGCATTTCAATTTTGAAAATTCATAAATTAAGTTAGTTACTTGTATGGTGCCATAATTACACATAGACATTTTAAATTAAACGAAAAATAAAAACATAAAATTTTGATAAAGCATAAAACTTAGTGATTGTTTTTCTTCAATTCCTTCATTTTAAATGGTGACTGGAAGAGCTAAGAAGGCATAGAACATTATAACATTTCTTCAAGTCTATAACTTAAAGTTCTCTCGGCATTTTTTTTAATATTAATATTATTATATTTAATTTAATAAAAAAGTGTATTTTTATTATACTTAAATTATAAATTAAATTAAACGCTTATGTTTGTTGTTTATTCTTTCCATTGAAAAAATAATTTAAAATGCTTGACTATCAAATACATTTTTAGAATCCTTTAAAATGGTACATTTATAATTTTAATTACTTGCAATATTTATTACATAACTTTCAATTTCTTATTGATCATATATTTTAGGGTTACATTTTAGATTATTACAATGTTTATTTTTTAGAAGTGTTTTTTTTTTCTTGAATAAAGTAAAGAATAAAGTTTACTATTATATTCTTATGCATAACAGTAATTTTTGTTTGAGTATAAATGTCGTTTGATTTATTTGCTATTAAAATATTTTAAATGTTCGTTGTGCTTACATTGCTTTACTTAAGTAATGAAAAAAATGTTGACTTACTCTTTACGTTATTCGATTTCGGGTACTTCGCATCCTACCGAGTAAAAGTGCTTTAACATGGTTAGTGGTAACATATATATATATATATATAAAACGCAATAAGAATTGAAAATGATCAAAAGCTATTCGTAGATTTCCGTGGGCAAAGAGGATTTCTTTGTTGTCAACGTATTCGGCAAACTAAAGCGCTTGAGTGTGTTATTTGATCTGTAGTAAAAATGTTGAATTATAGAGTGTGGTGACTGGTGGCCATTATATACCCCAGGGGTAGGTACTCGTATTTTTATTTCGTATAATATGGTCGAAAGACACGAACAGTATTGGACTACAAACAGCGATTCTGTTAGGTATAGGGTTATGATAAAAGAACGCTTTTTGATATGTTAACATGTTCGCTTGTGTGTGCCCACCTAAAAAAAATTACAACTGTCATATCAGAAAAATGGGACGAATGCAAATGGATATGGGTCATGCGATGTAGCCTAGCAACCATTTGTAATCGTATGAATACATAAATTTTATGTTACACAATAAATTCTCCTATGGGACTCATTTATACAATTTCGTATACCCATAGTTATCTTATAAAAAAGTGATGAAAACCAAACGGATACAAACGTTATGTGCGTAGTAACGCATATAGCAATTTAAAAATAAATAAACGGACGAGCAGACTTGAGTATAGAAAATAGAAATACGCTCGGTGGACGAAGTAAATGTAAATGCATAGACGACACAACGAACGCGTAATTAATGTCCATTGCAGTCATTATGGATGTAAAAACGTAATGAAAAAAAAAAACGGATGGGATGCTGTACAGTTGGGGGTAGAGTGCACCTCATTTATAGGATAGGTCATAATTACAATGGATTTGTTAAATTTGAATGTAATGATAGATATCATTGTATAGAAATAACGATTCTGAACAGAGTTAATATGTTTGTCTAAAATGGGTAAATAATAATGTAGTATTTTATATTTAAATTGAATTATAATGCAATTTCGTAAAAATTTAAATTTCAAACAGTCATAAAATTTTTTCCTTTAAGTCCGGTAGAACTTTCTTTATAGATTTATGAAGAGTAGCTTATAGATAACCTAGTGTTAAAATTTTGAACTTTAATTATAGACAGAAAAAATTTTATGAATTTTCAACTACAAAATAACTTGAAAATTATCGCGAGTTTAACATATTTGATACAAATTTTAACTTTATGGACTTATAAAAAAAAATTGAGTGAAACAATCTCCGATATTTTTAGTTACAATTAGTATAACTTATAATAAATCTTGTATTAAATTTTCAAGAGTTTTCAGATAAATTATCCAAATAAATTTTATAGATAATTAAAAAAAAAAACTTATAAAAATAGAAAATTTAAATTGTCTATAAATAAGTCAAAATACTTTGAAAACGTAACCATATATAGAAAACACCAATATAAAGATTTGGTGAAAATTTCAAGTTGTTGCGGTTTTTCGTTTTTGAGTTAGAGCATTTTAAAAAAACCGATATGATTTGTCAGTCTAGAATTTTATATATTATATTATATTTTACATGTAATTTTATGTTAATATTCGCTGTTCAAACGCTTATAAAGGAAATTGTACCTATGGATTTTAATGATTTTTGAATGACAATAAAAATTACTTGTGTGGAATCTTCTATTAAATTTTCAAGTATTTTGTGTTAGTCAATTTTTTAAATGTCTATAAGTGGCTTAAAAATCAATATAATATTTTGAAAAAAATATGACATAATGAAAATGCCTATCTTAACAACTGGTGAAAATTTCAAGTTTCTGTGACTTATACTTTTTGAATTATAACAAATATTTAAAATCGTTTGACCATAAATCGCTTTTTTATGCAATTTTGTAAAAGTTTAAATTTCAAACGGCCATAAAATTTTTTCCTTTTGGTCCGGTAGAAAATTTTTTATATATTTTTGAAGATTAGCTTATGGACAAACTAGTGTCAAAATTTTGAACCTTAAGTATAAACAGAAAAAATTTTTGAATTTTTATCTGCAAAATAACTTGCAAATTATCGTGATTATGACACATTTTATACAAATTTGAGCTTTATGAGCTTATAAAAAAAATTTGAGTGAAACGATCACCGATATTTTCTAGTGAAAATAAGCTAAGCTTTTTATAAACCTTGTATTAAATTTTCGAGAGTTTTCGGCTAGCCAATTAAATTTTATAGGTGTTAAAAAAAAAAAATTATAAAAATCGAAAATTTAAATTGTCTATAAATAAGTTAAAATATGTCAAAATACTTTGAAAACTTAACCATGTATAGAGAACACCAATATAAAGATTTGGTGAATATTTCAATTAGTTGCGGTTTTTCGTTTTTGAGTTAGAGCATTTTAAAAAAATGTAGTTTGTAAAAACGTGATTTTGCGTAAAATTTCCCGTTTTTTCGTAATTTTTTCAACGTTTTTTTCGATTTTTTAAATAAGTATTGAAAAAGTTGTATTTTTGACACACTTAAGTACCAACTACATTCACTTTCCTTTCAGAAAAGTCGCTGTATAAGCAAATCGAAGCATTTTTACTGCAAAAAAAGTTGTCGTCAGACACAAAAAAAAAAAAAACAACACACATCATTGTAAAATCAATAGATTCTATCACTCCGTTCAGAATCTAAAATTAATATGCAATTTATTCAATTTATAGTGTTTAATATGATGAAAATCATGCATTGTAAAACACAACGTACATCTTACATAATACCTATACGGGTGTTTAGGTAAGTAGTACCACTGATATAAAATATGACTCAGCAATAATATTTCAAAAACAACCATCTACAATGCCGTAACTTGTAAGCTAAACGATGAGCATAAAATAAAACTTACGTTGTTTAGTTTTAGCTTGCCGGCTTTTGGTTTATCACTTTTGTAGTGCCCGGATAATTGGTAAAGTACGGCTCTACTTCTCCGTCTTCCGTAGGCGTTACTCGTGGGTTCCGGTTCTTCGGGTTCTGCTTCCTCTATGAAAAAAAAAATAACTTATATATAATTTACAATAATATCAACGCAAATTTCAACTCTAATGTTTTTGAATATGAACGTCTGTGATAAGCTTTCGTATTAGTTCATATGTAACATTTTACGAGTAAAATGTATTTGAAACAAAATATCTAATCTTTAATAAATAATTCCGTACCGGACAAATAAAAATTAGCATGCCTGCGTGCAAAACATTAGTACAGTTATTATGTTAGTAAAATTATTTCATTTTTACTTTGATATAATACTTTCAAAACATAGGGTAGGAAACATTTGAAAAATCTGAATACTATGTTAAAACAATTATTAAGTAGACACAATTACAAAAAATAAATAAATAAAACTATCGTTGGTATTGAATAATAAGGGTCAATATGCATATAATATGTTAATTTATTAAGAGCACCGTAATATAAGATTAATTTAATTAATGAACAATGATAATTTTTACATTTACTGGAAAATTGATTGAAGATCATAAATCCAACCAATCAATAAGGTGGGCACCAAAAATATCTCATAGGATGGATTAACGGATGTGACTACCGATTTAGGTTTATGTTATGTTATAAGATACCACAATTCCTCGCATATAAAATTCCCTAATAAATTATTTTTTATAAAAACATAATTTTTATAGTTATCGTTCTATGCTATTAAGAGTTTTGTTTTCGTATAAAAGTAAATTAAATTCAACTTTTAAGAAAACAATATATTTCTATAGAATAAATTTTTTTTTTATGTAGGTACTTATTTATTTAGTAAAAACATAATATATTAATTAATTTTAAAAACATAAGCATAATTTATTTATATTGTAAATATTATATTTGTCTTACTGGTTATTAAATATATATATATATATATATATATTTATCAAACTATAAGATATACAACTATAAAGGTATGGTATAAATTGGGATTGGGTTTTCATATTTAAGAATAATATTTGTAAGGATTTGGCCCAACACAATATGACTCCATTACAAGTTAATACACACAAAAGCCATATTAATAATGTAATTTATAGAGAGCGAATATCTAGCAATGTTATTACTTATTAGTATATTGATTAGTCAAATATAAATTATAATTATACACACTTGCTGAAACGGATTTTTGTTTTGCCCCCTATATTGTCGAATCCAAATCTCCCTGAATTCTACATCCCTACAATGAGCTGTATTCTAAAATTCATGAGCGTATAGTTTAAACTTTTAAATAAAATGAGGAACTTAACATAACGTGTAAGATGTTCTAAAATTAAAAAACTTTTTATTTTGAGCAAAGAAAGAAATATATTGGTTTTAGAGTGATGGTTTTCTTTTTTCAGATACACTATTTTGTGTGAAGAACCTGAATAAAAAATTCCAAGAAGAATTTTATTGGATCAGAAATAAAATACAGAAGGTATTTTACATAGGTTTATTGAATCCATTAGTAGTTGTAATAGTTAAAATTTTAAATTTGTTGATTATTTAAAATCAAAATATCATTATTACTATTATTTTGAATTATTATTTCATAAGATCATACTCGAGGAATACTTATGGTGCCTAGTAAACTTTATATCACTTATTATATTATATAGTCTCTACCTAACTATTTTCAACAATATTCTACCATTTAACTATTATATAATATTCATAGACATTTAGCTTATACGATTAAAATAAATCATTCATTATTTAATTTACATTCCAAACAAAATAAATTTATATTTACCACGAAATACAATGGAAACAATGGAAAAAAGTACACATAAATTAAAATGAATAGAATTTTCTTTAAATTCTAAACAATCGAATGGTAGGCATGTATATTTTTTAGTATTTTAATTTTCAACTCATCTTATTTGATTAGTTCTTTTTTAAATAACACACAACAAAATCTTAATTTAAATCAATTTGCATAAATAATATATATTATTGAACGTTTCAAAAGATTTTTTTAGGTACAATTATAATTATTGTGACCACTGCAATAATTTAGTTATTATAATTAATTTTAGTCACAAAGTTTTTGTAATGTCAAAGAAAGTTTTAATTACAATTGTATTTTTTCTACTATTCATTCTTTTTTTTTAATCAAAAAAGAAAAAAAACAATTTAACATAATCCGATTTTCTAAAGAAAAATACCTTTCAATGTGTACGCACTAGCATTGGATATACGAGTACATGCACCGAAAAGGTATAATAATATAACGGTATGTTTTCAAAAGTTTATAGTATAGTAAGAACGCAACAACTACATACTTTTCAGTTTTTGAGTACCTAATATGATAAAAACACAATTAAGTTGCACTTGTTAATTTATTAAATTAAATTGTGCACAATTATATTACAAATCAATTGTAATATATTTATTGTATCTAACAGTATCTTACTGTATTTTATATAATACATAATACTTAAAGTACGTTATTATATATATATATATATATATATATATATTTGTTCAAAGCGTATGTTATTTTTTATATTTTTTCAACACACTCCGTTTTGCATTCAATAGTTAATCGATTTTTGGGTAGGTTTGCCGTAATTAAATTTCGAAAAAAGCAAACCGCCATATGATTCAAAATAGTTGTATATACTTTAACGAACTCTTAACTCTGAAGATGTAAGCCAACAAGTTTGTTATGTAATAATACGTCTAATAACTTAGGGCACACCTACTGAGATGCATATTCAACAAAGGATTTTATGTTGACACCAGTAGGATACGGCTAAATTCCACATGAATGAACGATTACCTAGTATTAATAAGACGTGTATTTTAGGAGTCTTGTAATAAATTATGTTAAACATATTTCAGATACTAATTGAACGAGGAATGTATTAGTTTTATCTTGATATAGGTTTTTATTTTTATTTTTTGTGATTTAGTACACGATTTCTACCAAAAATATTACTTCGATTTTTTGATAGAGACACTTTTTTAAGAGAAAATGTTCTCTAGTTGGTATTTTGGGACGATCATTTTTTAAATTATGATTAATTGAGAAAAACAGTATAAAAATTATAAAATATTCCCTCAACCTAAATACCCAACTCGGAATCGCCAAGTATTTTATCAAAAACTACTTTATCAGACTGCAACATTTGTTAAATGGTTGTTAATTGTTATTTTGGTTGTCGTAGTAATTCGAAATTTTGTTTGAGTACTTATATTGGCATTTAATAGACATATTATCAATTTTGAAACAGTTCTTTTTTTTTTTTTTTTACAAAAATTAGAACATAAATACTTCAATCTATTAACTGTAAGGAAATTTACTTCTACTATTATAGCTATAAGTATAGTCGGATCCGTAACAGCTCTCTCTTGAAAGACATTATATCATAAGTCTAAGTCAAAACTATAATATTTGCTATGGTATCATGTACATTGTTGATTTTTGCCACTTGTCTGATTGTTCTCACACTACTATATTCTGTACCTGGAGCGTTGACATTCAACATTTTAAGTGATATCAACCATAAAGACTATTTAACTGCATCATTATTATTTACCACGTTATTAGTAATGCTGATATAATTTGAATTCACGTTTCTTGGCGGGTATTTCGAAGTCAAATATTGTATGAAATTAGCTTTCTATCACAGTCATATTAACTTTAAGCTTTATATATTTTGATGTATGTAAAAGGTGATTCGCTATCTTTGGTTGACATTTTCTTACGCACACAAGTCACTGAGCTTTTGTTTTTAACGAGTAAACGTACGCTTAGGGTTCTAATCGACATTGACGATTTATATTTTAATTTTGGCATTGTTTGGGCTTACTGTATTACATAGCCATTACGTCCTGCTATCCCTATAGTTGATAATTGACTAGAATTAAATGTTTTTAAAATCTAAGCCTACAAATCGTCATTTTATGTACATTTTCTGTATATTTTGGTACTTTAAAGTACTTCAAACTCAATGTTTTTTATTTCTACGACAAAATATTATATTTTATTATAATTGTTCCTTACCGATGAATTAAAAATGAACTAAAAAATCGTAGATCCTATTAACCTACTAAATAACCAGTTATGACATTTTATTGTATGCCAAACCACAAAACTACGTTTATTGTGCAATTAACTAACTCAGCGAGGAAATAGGACTAATCAGACTAGGAATAACTTGATTACTAAATTATTTATTTTTATTTAAAGGCAATATATTTATATTTCAGATACATTTTTAAAATATTTCCAATACACCTAACTAACTCGTTATACAACGTTTTCAAACAAAACCTTAAAAATACTGAATTAATTTTATTGATAGAGATTTCTGTAGCACTAATAATAGACAAAAATAATAAATGGGAAATAACAATAAACCTAATTTCTTATCGATATTATATTCAAACGATTCAATAGTAAGTTCCTGGACAACTAAAATACATCATGCAGTTTTATTTCAATCGGTTCTAATTTGTTTTCAAAAAATGCTGAAAATGTATCAATTCGCACACATTTCTTTATTGTTAGAATATCAGTATTTTTTTTTTATCGTTGTATAATGTTTTTCCGAAATAATCACATCATTATAAAAATCAATAGTTTTCATTCAAGATCCCAAAAATAATTCTTTTTTTTTTTTTAGGGAAATTTTGGCATCGTGGCCATTACATCTCTAAAAATAATCCTTACAAGCACCTTTTGTTTTCATAAGGTTAATAATTCATAATGTTATATAAGTGAATTACAATTTTTTCTCTACAAAAAAAACGTATATTTTATATTTTATCTTAAGAGTATGTACGCATAATAATTGTACTAAAGATCACGTACCAAGATATGAGTATCTGTAATAATTAATAATGTGCTGTAAATCATCAATCAAAATATCACGGAAACAGATCACAATCACGGAAAACAATAAATGTCTCTAAAACCAGACGTTATGGTAAGTTATGATAATGATGAATACGGGAAATTTATTGTCAAGTTATTGTGATTTCGCGCTAAAGCAAACTGAAAAACAATACCTGAACACGTCCACCGAATGAAACCCGATAAAATTGGTTTTTAAAAAATGTTTATTTAATCAACAATAACTTAAGAAACTGTTTAATGGATAGCTGTTGACAAACTTAAATGATTATATTATAGAATGTATAATAATACATCAAATGATAAAAACATCGGATACACTTAAAGTGTACAGTCTTAACACGTGCATGATGGGATAAAAACGTTCGCCAAAACTTTGTGACAATAGCGCCGTTGACAAATTCCAAAACTCAAACGTAGAAAAGTCGTTGGTATAGTGCCTGATTTCGATTCATCATTCAGTTTCTATGGAAACAAATAAAGTCCACTTAATCTGAGCACTGTTAGATGCAAACTTTGTACGTGACATGTACAATTATAATACCACTAAAACAGTAAAACCTATAGCTATGATCAGTAGTAATCAATATATAAAATACGTGTTCAAAATTTAGTTTACCGACTGAATTCATAATAATTTTTATTTTAAAACAATATCACATACTTCACTGAAACGTATGAGAAAAAAAACCTAAGTAGGCAATCTGAAAATATTTTTGGTGAATGTTTACAAAAATAAGGTATAATATTTATTTAGGTTTATGTAAAAAAAATATTTTCTCTAAAAAAAATTAATTCAAGCAAATCTCATCTTTTATTTCGGTGGCTAAAAAATAATGTATAAATATATAATGATATAATTATTATGGTGCTAAACATTCAAGCTGAAAATTCGTCAGCTTATTAGTTATTAATTTAGTTTAGCGTTTGTTGATACTATATCTAAATAAATTAGACCACTACATTAACACTGTTGACGGGTATAATACAAGAATATAAAATGAACAGTTGTAAATTGTAATACTTTTATTGGCTATTCGGTCATAAAATATACCTTTAAGTACCTCATACATTTTTTAGTATTCGGTAATTTACCAAACAGAATAAAATAATAGCAGTCATTTTTAGGAACCTATTTATTATTAATACATATATTTGTCGAAAATGTAATATTTTTTCTAGCCTATAGGTAAAATATATCGTAGCTATACAATCCTCGCAGATCCTTTAAGCACGCTTAAAAATATTAAAACACAGAAAATACATTTACGACAATGAAAAATCGACGGCTCTCGTTGAGAGTCACCAAAACCTGTATTGATGTAGAGCGACTACCCTACATATTAAAATGATGGATAGTTCGGCTGGATTAGGTTAGGTGAATGATGGGTGAATAGTAGTTTGTAGAGGGCAATTGCGAGAAACAGGTATAAATATATCATGCAGGTTATGTATATACTCTTATACGAAATAATTCTAATAAAAGTGTATTATAAGTATTTATATATTTATACGTAAGTATGTATAGGTAGCTTGGAAAAAACAATTATTTAATTGTTTACAAGATTTGCCTTTCGTTGTAGATTTTTATTTAGTATTCCGAATAAATACGAATAAATAGCAACAGAAATTAAAATTAAACTCTCAAATTAAAATTAATTAAAAAGTAAGTTTTTGTTATTTACATATAGGTTTATTTATGTTAGTTTTTGTTAAAAATATAGTTTTAAATGAGACCACTAAATTATTGATGTGCAAATTTTGTTTTCTTCCTCAACACATTGAATTATTGAAGAACCTTTAAAAATATTTTAAAAACAATAAAAACTATAATTTAGACAGTTAACATTTTTATTTGACAAGCTTTTATCAAAGTAATTAAAGTAAAAACATAATGATTAACCAACGTCAAACTTCAATCAAACTCTTTTTTATACTATATTAATACTTTTCTAAACCAATGACCAACTCAATACCATCATAATGCAGCAGGAATTCGATAGTAGCTTGTAGGGAACTAGAGACACAAAATATCATGGAGCAAGTTTTAGGTAAAATTGAATTTGTAAAGAAATATAATAGGTAGTTATTATAATAACTGAAATAAGATAAATAACAAAGAGAGAATGTAAAAATTATTGGACAAGACGATTGGAAAGATAAAATGATCCTATAAAATAATAATTTTGATTGTATTCAATCAAGTGAATTATTCGGGTTTTAAAATCTAAAACTATATTCATAAATTATGAATATATACATGATACAGTTAATATTATCTCAGAAATCTTATATTTTTATATTTTAAGAATCCATTTCAAATTTTGAATTTGAAATGTAAAAGTTGAAATTATTTAGATTTAAAACGAAGTTTTAATACATTTTCTTTAATAAAGTATATATTAAAAAATTATTAAGAGATTAAGTTCATTATATTTTAATAAAAAATTAATTCAACTTTTAGTTAGCCATATCATCTACACCACTTTTGTAGCTATAATTAGTTTTTTGACGAACATTTAAAATATTTATTGATTATAAAGTCAAAGTTTTTGAGTTCACTCAATGCATTTGTAAAAATGTACTTTCCAATTACAATAACAATATAAATGCAGTACAATATATCAACGATAATCTAATTGATCACCCTAAAGTAGTAAGTACTTCCTACATGAATTTGAAAATTTAACAAGTAGGTATAAACAATTGATTTAACATAAAAATAGCAAATGCAAAACTAATATTATCTTAACTAAAGCCACACATTATAACAATAGTTAAGAACAATAGTTCAGGTGACACTAAAAATTAATATAATAGTAAGTAGGTACTTAATTACTAGTCAATGGAAATTTAGAAGAAAACGAAATAATGATAATAATTATATATATATATACTATAATAATAGCAATATTATTCGTATTTTAAAATATAGTTGGATCGAAGATTTAAAGCTTTAATATGTAGTTAGGATATACTATTTATATACTCATTAAAATAAAGTTCAAATTATTGAAGAAAACAGAAAAATTATTAAAATATAATACTTTTTATTAAATAAAAATAAGGTATTGTTTTTATTAAAAATAATTTTTGATGTAGTTGATCACTATGAAATGTTAAAAGATAAATATTTTTATCATTCTTTATGGAAAATGTCAACATACAGATTAATATTTTAGATAACTTTGTTTAAGTTTATTAGAAATTATCATTTTATTAATTAAAATGATTTTAAATAAAAATCAATGAAAAATACATGTTTGTCTATATATATTAAGAAACTGTAATTTTTGTAATCCTGGATACAACAAATGCCTAAGGTTGGAACGGTTGGGTAATATATTTGAGAGAAAAATTGGAAATGAAAAGCCGATATGACACCAAGACCGAGTGTTTGTCCTTAGTCGTTTCGCTTTTTGGACAGAATACTGATGATCGGTGTCATAAAAGATGGCAAAAGTGTGGATGATACTTCGAACTTGTATTGATATAACTAAGGTTTGTGTCGTGTTAGTCATATTATTTGTTCCAGTTTGAAGAAAAAAAAAATTATGAATCATCGGCATTGAAAAAAGGGGTTTTCGCGCGGGACATAAAGGTAAACGTAGTCAGATATGTAAGATTATGCACAGCGAAAAAAAAATAATACCTACACCATATGTGTATGCTCTCAATAATTGATAAAAAAAAAAAAGAAAAAAAATATAAACTTGAAATACTTCATGAGAAACAATTAGACGCGCAGATATCTGTACAAATAATTTAAAACGTTGACTATATCATATACAATAATTTCATATAAACAAAGACTAATCGTTATCTAATCGTTATTTTAATTTTATTTTTTTTTTTTTTTTTGAATAATATAGATCATATTATTTAAAAAAAAAGACTGAAAAAAAAACAAAAATAACAAAGCGCAATGGGATAAAGCACAATAAGAGGATATGGCATAATTACTGTAGGTGTCATCACTGTAAGTGCAGCGGTTTAAAAATGTCCCGACGTCGCTTAATCTCGGTGGGTGACTGTTCAAATTTTTGACGATAAATAAGCCATGTCCTCAATTAACATGTTTCTAAAAACTGGCGTACGAATTAAAAAAATCAATCCTATCATCACTACTATTAAGTCAAAGGCTGATAAAAAAAAATGTATTTAATATTATAAATAATTTATTTTATGGTATACTGTACTTAGTGCTTGTATAATTAGAATCCATGTGTATTACATACCTAATAACCTAAGGGAAGATATAGTTGGTGAATGAATCAGATCATTCGTTTGGATTAAGGACAACAGTAAAAAGTGGTTGAGCTCGTTTGCTTACTCGTCGGTAGACGTTTAGCACATTTATGACGGAAAAGCCCAAATCTCAGAGGTCCGTAACGATATCTTCTACAGGAGTAGTATGATATAGATAGCGGATGAACATTCTAATAAGGTGGATATGACGAGGTGACCACGCATGAGCCGTTAAATCTGAGTCATTGCAATAATCGACGATTTTAAAGTAATCAATACATAATGATGAGTTTTTACAATTAGGAAGATACAGATATCCATGCCCTTTTGACGGTAGCTGTAAAATCGTTGGTATTTGGTACCTACCCCCGAAAGGAATTAAATCCATGTGCAATGAGGATTAGTTGGTAACATTACTTATGATTCTTATGAATATTGAAAGTGATATTATTTTGTTCACAAGCTCATTTTTTTTACCACTGAGATGGTTTGATAATGACAATGTGAGTTTAGATTGTGATATAAATGAGACTGTGTGGGGAGAAAGACTGAAAACCTCGAGGAGATTATCGTTCACGGGGAGAGAAGAAAAATGGCTTAGTCACACAAAAGTCTTGTTTTTCTTTAAATTTGCATCTGATTTAGTCGAAGAGGAAGACGACCAACTCCGCTAAGATGAATCATGTAATTTGATGAGAGACATGACGGACGGGCACGTACATTGTGCTAACATACACGTGATCATAATTAAATAATAATAATACTGGTGGTGAATTGTTGCGCGGCGTGACGAACGTGCGTGCTTAGCGGTGGACAGCACAGAACTGGAATTCGGGGTTAAAATAATAATTCATTAACTTGCTTGCTCTTTTTATGATGGATAGTGTCGTAACTTGTAAGTTATGACATCTGTAAGAGGCACCTCTATATTATATACTACTTAAATCGTGTCGATCTTACCTGGATCGTAGTCCATGCCAACGTGCATTTCCGCCATCTTGGTGTGTGTGATGTCTTTATGGGACGCCAGAAACAACACCACTTCTCGTTTTTCATTTTTGATCGGTACAATGTCCAACAAACACCAGAATGGAGATCCTAAACAAAGAAAACAAAATTGATTTCCAAGTGCATGACAGAATGTTATTTCCTTATCAAAACAGATAGACGGCTCAAATTTAAGGTAGATTCGATGAATGATTCTCGTCAAATATACGTGCAAATATTTCATCACTACCTTTCCATTCGAGTCAGTCTTTAATACATTGGTCATATGAGATCCGTACACTCCTTATTTGTTTTTCTGTTCACACTTCAGACTTCCACGAAACCGCGTTATCTACTGTGTAGTACCTGACTATTGAATTGTAACGTTATTTGTTTACTCTCAAGAAGTCAAGAATAATGTTTATTGCTTTTCTTTTAAATAATACCTACGTTAAATTATAAGCAATATTTTATTCCAAAATATACAATGTATTTCGGTTGAATATTCAATAAAACTGATAAAATTATCTAATAGTAGTTTTAAAGAAAATTCGGTCTAACACTGAAAGAGAGTATTCAATTTTACTCCTTCATTTCAGTCAGGAAATAATACAAGAGAATGAAATAAACTTTGGGAATTGTGGGTCTCTAAGACGCATATGTTGTAATCAAATAATATTATTTATATATATGTACCTAGATACATTTGAAAATAATGTGTGATCATTATGTTGGAAAAAAAAATGATATTGAGTTAAGGTCGGTATAATAAATTATAAATAAAATAGGTACCTTTTATGCATTTTTAATTTTAAATTACAGTTAGAAGAACATATAAGTAAGATTCTTAACATTATAGAGTTGACAATATATTATTTTCCAAACATGAAAAGTAGATACTGGATACATTTCTAAACTAAACCTAATAATAATCTAAAATAACAATGTAAATATTAGAATTGTCTAGTTTCAAAATTAAATAGAAGGAATATTTTAACATCTATAAAATGTAGTTTTGAACAACATTTTAATAATATTTTATAGTTTATATACTTAGTTATGTTTATTCTTTATTTTTACTAAAGAAAATTAGATCCATCTCTATTCTATTGTTATTCTTCGGGGACTAATATTTCAATAAAACAAACGTAAATCTATAAGAATATTAAGAACTCTCCTATTTCCCAGCTGAATATACATAAACTACTAAGTATAATTTACATCATTAAATAACAGAATAAAAACCTAAAATGATTTCAATTAGTTTTATGCGATATACAAGAAATGCCTGCAAATGAACAAATAATTGAGACGTCATTTGTTTGTAGAATAATAAATTTTAGACTTATTTATAGCATTTATAAGACATAATTTTTAGTCAGCTAGTTTAAGCTAAAAAAAAATTTAATGAAAATAAGCAGTGATTACATAAGTACTTCAGATATAATGCATTTGAGCATATTATTAAGAAAATTCGAGTCCAAAAGTAACAGCTACAGCTATGTTCTTAATATTATTATGTATAAACCAAAATAAAAGATACTTTTTATCATGTACAAAAGACTAAAAGTTGGCATGATTAAGAGAAGCTAATAATTTAAAATACAAAAATTTTAATAAATCATTGATCTTTATACGTATACATTCATCTGACTTTTGCACTACCGATTGCTTAATATTATTATTCATTTTTTTTTCTCATCGTTGATTTATTCGGTGAATGAGAATGTTTCTAACGAGGTTATCGTTTATTTACTAGAAAACTCTGGGTTAGTGATGACAGCGAGTAATGTTCGCCATGTCATTTGTGTACCACCGCCGCTGTCAATTACTGTAAGCTCCATTTAATTTTTTATTTTTGTTTTCCAAATATTTTCAAAATCTATATGTAATAGTAATTTACTATAATTCTATCTTACGTCAGCATGTTACAGCAAGTCGATCTCAACAATGAAAATGTCTATTATTGAACATAATTTTATTTTTCATGCGTATTTTAGTAGAATGCTTGGCAAAAAAGTAATTATAATTTTGTTATAGTAAAATTAAATGTAACTATAAAAAGGAAACGAATTAAATTATAAAAACTTTCAAGCCAGATAAAGTTACGAAAATTCTTGAGAATTTTCCAATATTAATTTAAGTTTCTTTTTTCTCTATATTAATTATACCTTTAGATGAAATGTAGCCTAACATTAGAATGTAATTACTGTTCTAATAATAATCAGGCTATGATTGTTGTAAAAAATATTCTTACAACAGTCCACATTAACGAAAAGTAAATAATTTAATTATTCCTGTAAGGTTACAAAGAATTGTATGGAAGAAAAGAAAAATAATAAAGAAAAAAAAATCAAAAATTATTATACAGTAAAAGAAAAGTTATTTGAAACTAGTAATTAAAAATATTTTTTCATACAATTATTTTCTACGTATTAACGTTAATTTCAGTAAGGTAAATTAAATTATTACAATATGAGATATGACATAACTTAATTCTAATGAACAAGATATAATAAATAATAAACCATATCGCTACATCCCACGAAAAAAGGTAATAATTTCATTCTATCCATTATTCAAGAGGATTGTTCTTGTTAAAAACTACTAAACGTCTATATTTTATACTTCTATAAGGTAGACTTAATAATTTTTGAATTTTCATAAAAAGTATTCATCATTTCTTCATATTTTTGAAAAAACTACAAATTTTTTTTTTTGATTTGCACCCTATTTCGTGGGAAATGTAAAATCGTACCTCAACTTACGACTATTTTCGTGGGAAACTTTATGACAAAAATATATGCTTTAAAGATAAATTATGAAAATCAAGACTTTGAGTAGGATTATACATATACTTACTCTACATTACTTTCATAAGTAATCCATTTTCGTATAATCTATTATTATAGTCTACATTATCGTAGTATTGTGCAAGGAGGCAGCAAGGCCATCAGTGTCGATTCAATTTTTACCTATAAAGTTGTTCTTCACAGTTCTGAGATAAATATTAATTTACAAATATATATTATGTGTGTTATGCCGAATTCATTATTCGATAACACAGCTTTATGAATATTTTCATTGCTGCATGGACATTTTTTTCATTAAAACTTGTCACGCGAGACTATATAGAAAGTACATACCGCCTGTTAAGGGACATAAAAGCGATAAAATGCGATAAAATTCGTAAATGATTATACTACCCACGTGCCAACGAAATAGTCATTATGTGTTACGAAATAATGAATGCTGGTTAAATTATTTAATTTTAATACGTGCCCTAAATCCTACTGCAGTTATCTGTCAAATAGATAATTCAATAAATTAGTTAAGAATATTAATTATGAATTATTTTCTTGATACGAAATTTTGCAAAAGGTTTACATTGCATACAAAAAGTACAGATTAATAACTACAATGAACTGCAATGACAAAGTCACAGGCTTAATTTTTCATTTAATCATATAGGATCCTTATATAATTATTGTTATTTTATTTTATTTTAATTGTATTAGGGACTATAATTTGTATTTTTGTGATCAAATTTTCATATAATTTGTATTTATTGTTAATAGTCGTTTTTTCTTCAATTAATTACTAATGTCATAATAATAAAAAAATGTCAGTTTCATTAAATCATTTTTCCTTTTATAACATTGTCTATGTAAA
Source organism: Chaitophorus viminalis (assembly GCA_025469195.1). Lineage (NCBI taxonomy): Eukaryota > Metazoa > Arthropoda > Insecta > Hemiptera > Aphididae > Chaitophorus > Chaitophorus viminalis. Next base: position 138,252 of record JAIPRK010000223.1, read on the forward strand.
CCAAAAAAAAAGAAAAAAGAAAAAAAAGAACCCTAAAAGGTTGAAGACCAAGGTTGTTGAGATCTCATTCAATATATAATAGTAATCCTATATGTTAAAGGTTTATCAAATGCATTTTTTATTAATTGAACAATAATTAAATTAAATTACTATGTGTATAAACATTAATAATTCAATGTAATAAAGGCGTAGCTGATTTTACGAATTTGGCGTAACATATTATGTACTATGTAGTATTGTAGTATATAATGTTCACTGATGTTTAGTTACCAATCACTATAAATGTACATTATAACATACGAAAAATAAATTCGATTAGGTTTTGCTATCAAAAAACAATAAACAGGTACATGAAGTGATTAGTATCACATCTAAATGATGTATACATTATGTGTATTTCGCACCGTAAGTATATTATAACAACTTAAACTGATAGCATATAATGAGCATAATTATAAACATAACATTTTATAAGTATCTATGGACATTGGCCGTGTGGACGTATGGTAAGTAAAATGTTATGAATTATAATAGTTAATACCCCAGGGCTTGGATTTAAATACCCCAAAAAAACATTGAAATATTTATTTATAAATGGCTGAAAATGTTCTAAAAATGGCTTTAAACCGCAATAATATACTCTTCAAAATGGCCAAGAAAAAGTTCGGTCGTTTTTATCGTAAAAAAATTTTACATTAAAATATTCAGCTACTTTTTATAGGAAAAACTATGAAAATACTAAAGTGCCGAAGCACAAGAATAAAAGTTTTTACGAAAAAAATACCATTTTTATCCTATTTTAATTGAATTAATTGTATAGATATGGCTTTTTTTGAAAAGCTCAAGTCTTATTGCTCATAAGCACTTGAAAGGGTTACAATTTTAATATTGTCCTACAGTGTTTATTTTAGTACATTTTATGATCCTAAAAATATGCTTCTCTCAATATAACATCATATGGCTGAAATTATATTACGTCGTGTTACCATTCGAATGGGACACACTAAACACTAAAATATATAGTGCATAATATTATATGCAGGCATGTATAATACTTATTTTTTCATCCGCATAACTTTAGTAAAATATATTATATCATAATTTAATCTTGATATTTAATTAATATCCATTTTGCTTCTGAATTTGGATTGAATAGACTCAATAGGGTTTAAAATAATGAAATATTGTATTTCTGTGTGTGTTCTTTCTGGAGGAAATCTTCGTAAGCGATGGGTCAATTTACACGCCATTACTATTTGAAGCTTTAAAGGTAGCCGACTCTCTTTGTACTACGGTCTTTATTGACCGCTTAATCTTAAATTGGTCCACGGCCTAAAATACTTTATAATGAACCACCCTTAAACCCCAAAATTATGGTATGTTTTACATTAATCCTTATTTTCATTTTCCAGAATACTTATATGTTGCTTATAATGATACTCCGTTGGATTATTTCCATTGGAATATAAATCGAAATATTTTATTATTTTATTTTGATAATTGTCCTGAAAACAGGACATTGTTATGTTTTTTTTAAAAAAAAGTACAATATTTTTACATCAGGTTATTACAGAGATGACCGGATGATTTGCTTTATTGGTCATTTAAATTTTAAACCAATCTACCATTGATTTCCACAAAACGTTTTCAAGTATAAGATGTAGGATGGATCAGTTTATACTTTTAAAAATTACTGATGAAGAAAGCCCAGATTTCTTATAATAAGAAAGTAGGTTTAACTATAAATAGGATATTTTAAATTTCTATATACTCACAAATGTTATTAAAATATTTCGAAAATTATGAAATTTCCAGGTAATGCTAATAATTTATGTGTAATACATAAATTATAATTGTCCAGTAAATATTCCGAGTTACTATTACATTAATCAAATAACTAATATTGTCATTTTTTGCAATTTTTATAATATGTTTTTAAACTATTCAAAAAATTATCTCCCTAATAGAAAGGTTATAGGCTTTATATATATATATATATATCGGAGCAATCTTTCTAGTTGTACACAAACACAAAAAAATATATAAAATTCTAATAAAATAAAAATAAAATACACATCATTTAAAGACCAATACATTCACTCAGAATCTATAAAAAATATAAGTATATAATAACAAGTTAAACATTTTACATTTTGTGTATGGTCGGTAAAAAGACCAATGACGTAAAAAAGACAATATTTTTTAAGATATGACGCCAAGATATTATGTCTTATTTTATAATTTCAACAAAACGTATTTTTATTTTAGAAAATGCAAATATTTTTGATTATATGTTTCTAAGTATAAGTTTTTTTTTATTGGGGGAGAGTTGAAAAAGTTATTTGTTCTGAACTGGCATCAAACTTCATGGAGGGTTTATTAAATGTAAGTATTTTTCATGGAAATACATTTACTTTTATTTAAATACATTATTAAAGTCATATAAATATATTTATAATATAGGTATGCCTACTATAATACACATAAAAGTTCATTTATTAAACAGTTTGTGCATAACGGTTTAATATCGTGTATTAATTTTATAATCATATAATTATTTATAACACACCGCTGAATATTCAGGATATTTACATTAATAAATATAAAAATAAGTCTATTTTATAATTATCAATATAACATAGATATAGGTCAAATTAAAATGGCTTTATGAATACTGAGTTTTTTGTTTTAAAGGTCATGTAGGTTCCTTGGTCTTTGAACACATTCACCGGTGATTGGGGACGACATTATTAAATATTATAATAATATTATTTTACCTTGTCCTTAACCAGCTATTTTATATGTGGTGTGAGTTTGTCTGTAGTTATGTCATTACGCGTTAGAGGCACGTATACGACAAAGTGGCACCCTACGGGGTTCGAATTGCGTAGAATTGTGTGTGTGTAGTAGTAGTTTTTTATTATTATTGTGTTGGGCCCAACGAGGCTTAAATTGCTTGAAATCGTGTTTCTTTTTGCGGTGACCCGAAAAAGACAGGAATATAAAAAAATAAATATATATATATATATATATTTATGTATGTTCAGAAATACATATTTTTCTTTTTGAAATTGAATATTCAATAACGCAATGATTTTCGAGTGAATTGTAAGTTTTTTTTTTAATAATATGCCTTGGCCAGTTGTAAGTTTAATATCACCCCAGGGGTACAATCTGAAAAACATCATCGCCGATATTTTAACACAGAAATGTGTGGAACGAATTTTATACACCAAAAACTAATAACTAATATAGGAAAATATTTTTTATCACCAAGGATTACACGAAAAAGCATTTCAAAATGATCAAATGAACAACTTCTTCATGAATAGTACGCAGTGCATCATAACCGCATGCACCGATAAGGGAAAGTGCACTTTCGCTGCACCTGGCTGAACTAACATAATTTTTAATGACCCCCCCCCCCTAATACACTTTAGAGTTGGGCATATTATTTTATGTAAATACGAGACACAAAAATCATGATAGATAGTTAATTACATTATATAATTTTATAGAATAAAGTTTGGTGTAAATAGTACATAGAATAATAGGATTACCTAATATTTCGTATAGGTTAAAATGCATTTGTTTTAATTTACAAGATGTATCACGAACATTTGTTGAATTTATTTTAGCGTTGAGAATAATAAAAATACATAGGTATTATGATCCCAACAAACATCTCGACCCATTTGACCGCAAGAAAATTGTTTATATATTAATAATTAAATCAACGTTTGAAACATTTTTATTTTAACCACATTTTAAAATTGTTTCGACGAAATACTATTAATGAAGTTAATAATAATAATTATTATTATTATTATAATGAGATCAATATTTTCATTAAGTGGAAATATTTGGTATTTGAAAAGCACTTCACAAAATATTGTTAAATCAAGGTTTTACTTTTTACAATGTGTTGATGAAATTGCTAAAAAAATTTGATATCATGAAACCCTTTTTCCAGAATAGATGTTATATAATTCTATTTCCAATCGGAAATTAAAATAAACAATTTTAACTTTTTGATTTTTATTTTAAACATACAATTCTTCCTTGGTCAATAAGGTTTGTATGATTTACATGCGAAAGAAAGAATCCTGACCACTGGCCAAAATAAAAAAAAGGTATTAAGACTACTAAGAAAGGTATTAGTACTATAATCAATAGCCAATAGAGAAATCAAATTTTTTTTGCATACAATTCATAATAGACATTTTATTACTGGTAATAATTTACCAAATGTTAAGAATCTTTCAAAAGTATAAAAGTCATTTATGCATTATGGCTCTACCACATTATCTAAAAAAGAAAATCATGTGTATAGAATAATCACGAATATTGATAAAAATATATATTTTAAATTTAAAAACCGCATACAAAGTAAATAGATTTAGTGGATATACAGGATATCCAATAATAAGTATAATTTTAAAAATTAAAAAAATACTAATTATTTCAATAATAACTAAAGTTCGTGACATATTTTTAGGAAGGATTTATTTTTTAGCGTAATACTAAACGAATTTTCATTTTATAAAGTTGATAAAAATAATAATCTATAATGTGTGAAAAATATCATATTCACGATATTGATACTTTTTTGCTAAATAATGTTCACTTTACAAAAAAAGAAAACAAAAAAACAATGTTGCTATATTTTTGATGTATTTTAAAGAGTGTTATAATATCTTGAAAAAGATAACCTGGGTATTGTATACAGTGTCACCGGAATCTATACAGACTGATATCATCCGTGTTAATACAGATACTCATAACAGTGGTAACCAAATTTTGTTTTTTTTTAATATATATAATATATATTATAGAAGAATCCTTGAGCAAAATACATTTTTTTGAAAATATATCGTATAATACATTAAAAATGTTAAAATATTAATTATTTATTTTACATCTTTTATGAAATCCTAAGGTGGCCATTTTATAGCACTTACTTTTCTGAAAATTTTGACAGTTTGATTTTCAGTTTTCATCTTATTCAATATTTTTAATATTTTATTTAGTTTACAAGAATATAATAATAAAAATTATTATTATCTTTTTTTTTGACAAGAAATTGTTGATAACATTATTATTATTTAAATCTGTGTAATGGCTAGTACACTATTACTCTATTTTTTTGCAAACTGCAAACATTTTTTAAAATCAAGAAGTTAAGGAAAATTTAAAGTTAATAACCGTCAAAATGTTCATAAAATAAGTTCTGTAAAATATCCATCTTCAAATTTTACAAATATTATAAAATAAAAAATTAATAATTTACATTTTTTATTAAGACATTTATACTCAGCAAAACTACTGTCAACAAAATATCTTTAGCTCAGAGATTCTCATAAAAAGGGAATTTGATTATATTTATTAACACAGGAGGTATCGTTCTGTGTAAATCCTGGTGGATAAACTGTATAATATTATTAATAATTCATTTTAAATTGCGTAGATTAAACCTACACACATTTTTTTTTTTCTATACAAAAAGCCATGTAAGTATTACATTGTAACAATTGTACGATTATTTATATCATACATTAATATACATAAATAATGTATCGTTATAACACAACTATATAAAAAATTTATTTAATATTATATAATTTACTGTTATTCAACTAGTTTATTTTTAACACAATGTAAAATGTATAATGTAAAATACAATGTAATATAAATAAACTGTGTCTATAACTTGATTCAAAAACATTAATTTGAAAATTATATTAAAATATATTATATTGTTTGTTTCTGTATTAAGTACTTGAAACCGTATCTTTGTTAAGCAAAGATGATTTGATGATACGTTAGATTATTATTCAACGTGTTAGTAAAATATTTTTAAATTATTTGAATTTAGAATATGGCTTCTTTTTTTACTTTTAAGTTATTTGAAAATGCCATTCCTTGTTATTTATAGTGCATTAAAATCGTGGTTACAGGATTGGATTCCGTGAGTTGATTTATTGAATGACCGTCTGATCCTACTGTTGACAAGTAAACAATTTAAATTAGGTGGTATACTAATATGTTCTTTAGTTTGAAAAAAAAAAATACGTTACATTACTAAAATGACCGTTAAACGATACTTATATAGGTATACTTATACAGAGACCAAATTATCTATTGTGAGTAAATTATCAACAGTGGTTAAAATAACTATATAAACGATATTTATATTATTCATATTCTAAATAGAAAATATTTGTAAATATTATTTAAGTTATATATAAATTAATACTCCTATGCAAAAAAAAAAACATCAATATAATTATAGTGTATAATTTTGATCAAGGTTCTTCAAATGCTCAGGATAATTTCCTTGTATTATATATACGATATACGGTATCTTTTAAAAAATAAAATAAAACATTTGATGTTCTATGGTTTGAAAACAAAACAATCATTTTCCACTTAAGCTTAACTTATTAAAACATAAACAACAAAACATTTTACCTTTTTCATTAAAAAATAATATAAGTAATAAAAAAATTAAATATTTTTAAACATAAACACTGTTTTATAACTATGAAATAAAATAACAAACATAAATATAAATAATAAATACTATTTATTACTTTATGTTTCAAGAAAAATATACATGGCATAAATATAATTAAATGTATGTGTTTATATGTATGTATTCGTAAATGTTGTACACATATGATATTATAATAAGAATAAATCTATAAAAAAAATTGAACAGCAAAGAACTACCGGGTACAATGACTCTAAACGTATAAATGAGCTTCTTGGGTAGAATATTAGTGGAAAAATAACAAGGAGATATAATATATTTTTATAATGTACATAAGTTTTAGAGAAGATCCGTTAAAATTTGGCAAAACTACAGTAAATCATTACGCAAAACGATTATCAGTCAGCTTGTATACTAAAATACTCAAAATGTGGTCTAATATCTATATTCATATAATTATAATGATTTTTGAAAACTTTTCAGCTACATTAAAATTTACTATAGATATTTTAAAGAAGTCTTGAATTCCAAAAGCTCATCCTCTTACTCTTCTTAAAGTAATAATGAAATAATTATAGATTAGATATCACCACAATTTAAATTTTGTAGGCTAATGGAAAAATATTTTATTTATTTTTAATCGTATTCAAATTCATATAAATACAAATTTTATCAAATATAATTGGAAAGTAAAAGTAAACAATCAAATTAATTTGTTAATTTTGTTGATTAATAAATTATAAAACCTTTTCGAAAAAAAGAAAGAAAAAATGTTGCACTATAAAAGACATTATAAAACCATTACATTTCTTGCTTCGTTCAGAATTTTAAATGATCATCATAAAAATGAATAAATCAACAAAAGCTGATAATATTATCTAAATAATATTTGTATATATAATATTATATGATCATTATTCTTGGTTTAAGTGCAAACGGTTTTGTAAATTATCGACTTATTTTAATATTACATATCTTTTTTCTTATTATTTCTATATTTTAGTGAACGAGTGTTAAATATTAAATGATATATTATACATTTATATTTATGACTACAAAATACCTGAATATTATCTAATGTTAATTATTTATTAACTGTAGTTAAAATAAAACGAGGTTTTATTACCTAATGCATATTAATTACATTTTCCTTTAACAGTCAGCTCATATTTAAGAATTATTGAACGCATGTTATTAATAATAAAGAGTAAATTGCTTTAACATTGTATCATTCATTAATGTGATTAAGTTTAATATGATTCTACAAGCCACAGGGTATAGGTACCAAAGTTAGCTAACAATTGTATAATACTATAATATTATACCTCCTACGATAAGTAAATAATTTAATATCAAAACACTGTAATAATTATACGAAGTTAAGTTTGGAGAATTACAAAGGGCTATTTCAAAATAGGTGTACAGTTTAAAAACTTTAAACATATTTGACCAAGTTTGATATCATCATATAATATAATATATTCAATCTGTTTCAAAAATGTGATGTATTTTTTAATTGTTATAGTACAAACTTCAAGATATTTGGGGCCTAATATTTTTTTATCACACTCCGTACTTTTTATCATTATAGTCTTCCAATTTGAAACGAATAACAAGAGATATCCAAGGTATCTTTTGAATCACTATAAGACATAGGTTGTTATGGTTATTCGATCATTTGTTTCCCTAGTGCCGAATCGCGTTGATAATCGTCTAACTATAATGTAATGCTGATCATTGAATATTTCAGTCATTGATATTAATCTATTTATTGTCAAATATTATATACATATTACATATAATGGTTTTTATGCAAATTTTATCCGTATAAAACTAATTGTCAAAGATGATAATGATGCATTTATAATAAAAATTATTTAAAAAAAGCCACCATTTGTTTTATAAAACAATAAAATATTTACATGATAATAAATATGTATTTTCATGTTTATTTTATAATTATAATATCACACACATTGAGCTGATATACAATAATCATCTCACTAAATCCTAAATAAGGAAATAAATTATTTAATATACATACTGTTTTATTTTGAACATTACTTTTAGCACAAAAGTGTATATTATAAATGGCCCAGAATCCAAGGCCCAATTTTTTTTTCTAATATCAGTCTACAACAATAATAGATAGTAATAAAAATATGTATCCACAAACAGAAATAATAAATTATTTTCAACATCCTACAAAAATATAATAAATCTTGGTTACGTACCATATTTTGCTTATTTTGTAGGACTATTTTAAAATAAATTTAAAAAGTACCATAATATACAACTATATTATTATGTACTGACGGTGACAACTTCAAATGAAATTGATCAATTTTTATTTTTATGAAATATTTTAACTGATGTTTAAAAATTTTTCTTATTACAAGTATGTTATTGTTGTGTAATTGTGGTTTATAAATACTTTCTATTAATGTGAAAAGAAATAAAGGGTAACATACTAGTCTATTGAAGGCAAAAATATAAGTAAACATAATGTAGAAACAATATAAAGTGAATTTTTTTTAAGTAGTAAGTATACACAAATGCATTTTTTTTCATAGTACAATAGAAACTAGCTTCAAAAGTTTTAATGGCACGGAAAAAGTATATGATAGACAAATTAATGATGGATTAAATTTTATTATGGCAACAATGAAGAAAAAAGTTTTTTTTTCTAAGAAAAATAAATACGTTACTACCTCTTACAATAGAGTTTAAAAATATCAATTAATATTTTATGTCTATCAATAAAAAAATATGATGAAAGTATAATAACAAAAATTAAAGGTTGAACTCAAATTAACCCAAACTATCAACAGCCATATGCGTTTTTAATATTATTTAATAGTAACATCCGAAAAAACCTATAAATATCTTGGAATTACAAAACACCCAAATTAATCAACACAAAAAAAAGATATTATTTGAAATAGTGAAAATTTTAATGAAAAAAAAAATTAGGAAACACTGTCATTATTTGTATTATTGGTAAAAATAATTAATTTTTTCTCAATTCCCCTATAAATATAAAATCATTGTATGTATAGACATTTAATGAATATATATTATTGATATTTTGTGAGACAAATAAATACTAAACGCTCGAATGAACACAAATAATCTAAAGGTATTGAACACGTGAACTAATAAATTATTATATTTTTTTACAGTGATAATAAAACGCCCAGAAATTGAAATCCGAAAGTATTATAAATTTAAATGAAACATTAGGACTTTGTTTTTAACTACCATCCCATGCCGAAATAGGATACTGATGTTATAATATGTAGGGATAGAATGATTTCATATATTGCAAATATAAATCAGCCTCGGGAAAAATCAACAAATTTCAAAAGGGATTTAAAAAAGTTTTTCTATCATACAGTAATAATTGGTTTAAAGAGATGTCAGATGGGATTTCATAGTAGCTTAAACGATATTCGTGGTTGAATCGTATTGTCTTCGAATTTCTGTATTAACATGTACTTTATTCTTCTAATATGCGATGGATGGATAAGTAAGTACTTTACCAGTAGGTAGTAATAAATAATACAAAAAAGATAAGATGCAATTTCGTATCGAAAACTTTTTTTTATTGTCAACGTCAGTGGAGAAATATTACGTAATATAGTCACATAAAGGTCAAATAGTGGGATGAATTTAAAATCGGTGTACACTTGATCCCGATAATATGCTAAATTTCAAACTAAAATGGATTTCATTATTTTATATTAAATTCGTTTCGTTACCTAGCCACTCAAATAATAAAAAATATATGAAAGTTAAATTTAAAGTACATCGAGCATGGATTACATAAAATTTTATAAAGTTAACGTATTGTGTGTAAAACAGTTTACAATTATAATATATATATTTTAATTTTCATATAAGAATTGTACATATTTCAATTCTACTAAATCATCATAATATAATAACATAAATAAGGGATAGTACACCTAGACATCTATAAATCTAGTTATATAAAAAATAATAATAGAAAATGTATGAAATTTTGTAACAGTAATTATTTACTCTTCAGATAATTAATATCAACGATAAAAAGCTTATAATAATTAAATTACATTTTGTTGAAACAATAATAACTTATAATAATTATAGTTCTTTATTTCAATGTAAATACCACTAAATAATAAAATGTTTCTCACAAAATTAAAAAAAAAAATCTCTAAAAAGCATTATTAACAAATTTGTGAATGCTTTTTAATTAAATACTATTAATTAAGATGATCGCTTAATAAATATAAAATGAAGAAAAGCATTAAATGAATACTTAGATACCAATTAAAAATATAAAAAAAAAACGTTACTCATTAACAACTCAAGAAAAAATATTAATTTTCAAGACTTCTTAATTGTTGATTACTTAAATATTACTTAAATATACCTGTTCCTGTTGATATATATTTTAGTTTTGCACATTAAAATAATTTATACCCAAAAATTTTTGCACGTGTGCATCTTCTAATATATTACCTGATATGTATAAAATATTATATTGCTTGTTTTGCATACTATTTTATTATAAAATTGATCATACAAAATCGTGCGTAAAGATTTATTCGAAATTTCGATTTGAAATGCCGAAGAAATGTCTCATGAATTCTCTATTTTGTATACAGCCATTATAGGTTAATCACACAAAAATTCACGTTTCTCCGTAACAATGGTTAAAATTAAATACTCATTACGATGACCAAATAAATTATTAAGAAATAAAAAATGAGGATGGGTCTAAGTTGACATACGTGAACGAAATAAGAAATATATTTATAGCCTATAATGTATCACATAAATATTTTTAAAAATAAAACCATAAAATTATTAGATTGGAAACCGTTGAAATTTAATATACCGATTTCAACTAAACTATAATTACCAATGAAAATTTAATTTTCAATTAGTATAGGTATTGATTACATTTTAATTTAACGTGTAAATTAAATTACGAAATACGTTTTACAGACTTATCGATGTACATTCTATATATTATACAGAATACATACAATATATTGTTCAACATACCAATAGCATATTGGGGCATATATAAGGTTATACTAAAATATTTGAGTAAATCAAGAAAATAGCATCGTCCAGCATACTAATAGGTAATTAACTCATAGCATTTATAATTAAACAGTACTTCTTTGAATGATGTATCTACATTTGATAAGGATTTATGCTCTTTAGAATATAATTTTTAACAGTCGAGAACCGCGATCGACTGTGTGGGATTTTCATTTTTGTGCATCAAAATTCTAAAATATTATACTAAAAAAATGTTTAATTAAATAATTGAAACTGTGTTCAAGCAATTTAAAATAAAGTAAAATTTAATATCTAAATATTACTATTTAAATGAATTGAGGCTCTACCGAATGATTGTTTATTATTTGAAACATTGCGCAAGTCATACTTCGTAATTCATATGTTTTTAATTTTGAGAAATTCCTATTTTAAATATAAATATAAAACATTCATTTCAGATATAATTATTAATTCTAACTTTTTCGTAATGTCTGTAGGAATAAAATAATTAAATATAAAATATGTTATAACTGAACTTTTTTACTCTGAAAATGCAATCAAGAATTTCAAATGGAAAAAAACTCATTTGGAAAAATACTCATCTTAGTAACGAAATTATTCTTTATTTAATGTCCATTTAGAAAGTCATTTTTAGATGATAATTAAACCACAATCAATTAACGGGTCGTTTTTATTCGAGATACTATTTTAAATAATTAATGTTTTGGATGACTAATTTTCAAAAATCTTTGCAATCATGTTACATATTTGTGTAATAGAATGACAAATATAGTAAAAATATTTAAATAAAAATAGTCACTATTTTATTAGCAGTATAACTATTATTTAACTTCTTAAACACCAGCTATTAAAAAAGAATAGTTAAAGATTATAATTCTATGTACAATTCGAATCAATATTAGATACATACATATACCTAGTTAAAAATGTTTTCTAATGAATAAATTAAATAATGCTAATTGCTAAGTAATATTTGTTCAAATTTAACTAAACTTCTATCTTAATTAAAATAAAGTAATATCTATAATTGATTTATTAAATTTTAGACTTTTCGTTTATGTGGTGATTATTGAATTATAACGACATAAAAAAATATAATAATAACTTAATTGGTGTAAACTATTTTTTGAAAATAATTAACTTTCAAAGTTAAAAATATAACCAAAAAATCTGATGGAATATAGATTTCAAATAGCTATAGCACAAATACTTGTCAAGTCGTAGGGATACTATAATGTATGTAACATCAATGCAGTAATAAATATCTAATTGATAGCAAAGATAAATAACAGCATTCGAAAAAATGAAGTTTATAGGTTTACAAACAGTTATTATAAATTATTAGATACAACTGAGTTAGGTAACTCGTGAAAAATTTTTATTTACCGCTTTTAAAATAATTCAAATCTATTTAAAGTATATTTAAATTAATTATGTATGACAATTTCAAGTATTAATTATCAGAATAAAAGTTTTATTTAAATATTGTGATCCTATCGCCAATAATTTTGAACATTTTACTTCTGACCAGAGGCTGAGCAGGATCATTCAATTGTGTCTAAACAGCAAGCACACAGACGCCGTTCGAACTCGGTCACTGACTCTGGCGGGTTCGCTTTCTGGATGGAAGGACCGCCTAGAGAGAAAAATCTCATCCAACCCATCTAACGTGTATCACACAACAACAAAAAAATCTTCATGGGGGGCTAATGGTCTCAGTTGTCCAATATTTCTTTAAAAAAAAACCCCCCGTTATGGAATTGATGGACTCCACTCACCCCTAATGTTTTGTATCTATTATATTAAAATTAAAAATATCCACCATGAGCATATAGTGAATCATATATAAATTAACCTCGATTTCTTATAAAATAAAAAACAATATTTAAAAACTCACCATTTTTTTTATAGAAAATCAATTCCAGTTTTAATTCAGCTTTACATTCCAATGCTTTTTCAATTTGTGTAACATGATCATCACTTGTATCTGGACCAAAGAGAAACTTACAGGCACATCCCTTCTGCATAATTTGTGCCCGAGCAAATCCTGTAAGTTCACAGAATCCGTCCGAACAATACACTATAGGATACAATGATGGCACTTGAGCATTTCCGAGCACAAAATTACTATCTGTAAGTTAATAAAAAATAAAATTATAAACATTTATACGAACAATTCTTACTAACAACTATGAAAATATTTAAAATAAATGCAAAATGCTCTATAGGAAATTATTATTGTTAAGAATGGTCTGGGAAAGCAGTGTTTGTATTTCATATAAATTCACTTTTTGGACTAGATAATTATATAGTTCTTTATACTTGGACAAACGTACATAGAGTTGAATAACATTTTAAAATATGTATTGGCCAATGTCTTGATGTATAATTATTAGTATTTAAAAGTTTTCGTTTTAGATTACGTATATTAAGAGTTTAAACAATGACTCTTTCCATTTGGAATGAGGGCTACAGAAACTACAGATTAATTCAAAATAGGTATTTAACAATAATCATGTTTATTTTTATTTTTTAAATACTCTTATATGGGTTCCCTTAAAAGTATTAGTGTCTATTAGCATTATTTATTCCATTGAAATGCAAACAGACCGATGATAAAATAACGAACACGGAAATTATAATAACAGAGTAATCAGTTTTTAAATCCAATTACTTAATTTTATTTAGATTTTTGATATTATGTATTTCCTAAAGGTTGGATATTTGCTTATTGGTTATCATCGTTAATTTTAAATAAGAGATAAAAATAAAAATAAACCTTATACGCAGCATAGTAAGACTCAAAGGTGTAAGCCTAAATAATTTAATAGTTTTATTATATTTTGAAGAATTTAATCGCTGCAGTTTTTCGCCATTAACTGTATTAGCATAGATTTTTTAAGAGTCAAAAAGTACGACATTTACTGATGGTACAAAAACTAACTAAATCTAGTGAAAAAAAAACTGTGTGAAAAATTACACAGCGAACAAGGAAAAACCATGATGTTTTTTTTCCCACGTCATCGACCTCTTAACGAGACCCTGTCTGCTATATGTTCTTCCCTGTCGTTTTAAACGGCGGAAAAGAAGTAGGGTGTCGCAAGGAAGAAAATATCCGTTATCGATATTCTAAGGGAAATGAGAGCTTCATAGTTGCCGTGATGATGTTCATCAATCATTCGATACAACGTATGTCGAAATCAACTTCGACAGTATGTATAATATGTCACGACGACAACGTGTCCTGCACATAATCTACAGATGGATTACTGTGCGTTTTTATTATTTTGGATTCAATGGCGTAATTATTTAACAGCAAAATATTATGTTATCAAATCAGTACGTTATTTAATGAAGGCAAATAATTCAAATTGATAAATCGAGCTAAATTACTTAATAAAGTACATACATAGTAATTTTAATTACTTCTTTAAATTATGGAATTACAGAATTTATTTGTGCGAGTATCAGAAGAAGAAAAAAACAATTATTATTAAAAAAAATTGTATGCAATTTTCATTAAAAAACTCCATATTTTTATGTTATCTATAAGCATATTTTCAATTATTTATCCAACATAAAAAGAAAATCTATCAATATACCAAAAGCAATCAATTCATGACAACCTAACGTATATTAATTATGATTGACAAATAATTAATCCCAAACATCAATTCACCCCAAAACGACAATTAGTAAAGCACTTTATACCTATTATTTAATAATTTATTACTGTTTCTTCCATAAATTAATATATTATAATAATTATAGATGATTTTTAAGGTAATCAGTTCGTCATTTCCAATACTTATGTTAATAACTGTTTTAACTTTAAAGTGTAATGAATAAGACGTATAATGTTATTTTAACCGACGTGGCATTGTAATTCTATTAGGAATAACCAGTAATTAAATGTTTGTAACTACATACCGAATCGTAGGCAAACCTATCAAAGTAGCTTAAGAAACTTTACAATATCAACAGCTAATACTAACTTTTAACTATCAATAAATAATATACTTATACCTAATGTCATTAATAACTTTAACTCATTACACTCGACTAATAATTTCTTAAAATACTTCTGATTATAATTTAATTAAATATATCATTTTTATGAGTAAGTCTAACTTTGAGATTTTGAATGAAACCAAAATGGTATTGGTTTTACGGAGGTTTTTTGTAAACAATTTTTCTGGTACTAAATCAAAGGTTTTATACATAAAAAAAAAAAAAAAACACATAAACCCGATTTTACATATATATATATATATATATATAAGGTGTATAAATAAATATTGGCAGTTCATTTTTTTTTCTTGTAGATATAAAATAGGTATTTGTATTTACATAGTGTGTGTATATATATATATATATATATATTACCACAGCCTTTGCACAGAATCGTCTTTCAAATGCAATGAGTGCACATCATTGCCTACAAATTTGAATAACCAAAAACTATAGTAACATCCGTTAGAAATTTTCCACCTTCCTCTTATATCTCAAATCACCAAACAAAAGTATAATGATACCAAGTTGAAAAATAAGTAAAACATGCACGCAAATCGCTGACGACGCTGACGATGACTATAACATACAGCCATTTATTAATTTTCTAAACTTCTATCTTTCATCGTTTTATTTCTGGCACAGGATACAGGTAGTGAGTGATGCGATCCAAACTTTGAATAAATCTAAGAATTTAGTTGGCCTTGGTGAAATTGAAATGTCTTAAAAGCTCAAAATAAAACAGTCAAGCTTATAACTTTTCGGAAATTCCAAATAATTATCACCAACATTGAATCAACGGTTTTTTATAACATACCTATGTATTTTTAAATAGTTTAGAGTGTAACTATAACATTCCGGTAGGTACATTTATGTATTTGAAAAAAAAAAACTTAATGAAGTTACGAGCTGGAGTTTAATGTATACATATGTTTTAGACTCCATAAAGTTTGCTAAAATAAAAACAAATTTCTATGCAGATAGCAAAATTTCCCGAATTTATCTAATAAATACATGGTACATCATAAAGTATTTCAGGATGATTCAACAAACGCAATAACTATTGTTCTATTCATTATTTTTTACTTTTTTTTTCAATAAATTAAACTGTAGTACGTTACATTAAAAATATATTAAACAATTAATTCTTATTTTTGAAAATTCAAATTTTTAAATTTCAAATTTTATTCTGATGTTGAAAAAAAATTCAAAATAACTATTTTGTGATAAGGATTTTTAAAAAAATATTAATGTTTAAAACTAAACTACGATTTTTTTTAAGATTATGAAAAAGTTAACAATAATATTGTGTCTCACATAATTTTATTATATAATATTTTATATCAATTTCAAATTGTCAACTTAAAGTATATAGTATCTAATCTAATATTGATATGACATACAATCATTTTAATTATTAAATTCAAATTTTCATAAAGTTTAAAAAAAAATTATAACAAATTAATAATCAAACTTGAATAAGATAATTGAATACCATCATTTATCAAAATATCTGGTATTTTTAGATTCTGAACGGAGTGATGGAATCTATTGATTTTACAATGATGTGTTTTTTTTTTGTGTTTGAGAACACCTTTATTGGCAGTAAAAATGCTTCGATTTGTTTAAGCAGCAACTTTTCTGAAAGGAAAATGAATGTAGATGGTACTTAGGCAAGTCAAAAATCCAACTTTTTCAATACCTTTTTAAAAAATCGAAAAAAAAAAACGATAAAAAATTACGAAAAAATGGGAAATTTTACGCAAAATCACGTTATTACAAAATACATTTTTTTAAAATGCTCTAACTCAAAAACCAAAAATCGCAACAACTTGAAATTTTTACCAAATCTTTAAATTGGTGTTCTCTATACATGGTTAAGTTTTCAAAGTATTTTGACATATTTTGACATATTTTGACTTATTTATAGACAATTTAAATTTTCGATTTTTGTAAATTTTTTTTTTAAACATCTATAAAATTTAGTTGGCTGGCCGAAAACTCTCGAAAATTTAATACACGGTTTATAATAAGCTTAAATTATTGTCACTAAAAAACATCGGAGATGGTTTGTCTCAATTTTTTTTATGAGCCCATAAAGTTCAAATTTGTATAAAATATGTTAAAATCGCGATAATTTGCAAGTTATTTTGTAGTTGAAAATTCATAAAATTTTTTCTGTTTATACTTAAGGTTCAAAATTCTAACACTAAGTTGTCCATAAGCTAATCTTCAAAAAGATATAAAAATTTTCTACCGGACTTAAAAGAAAAAATTTATGATTGTTTGAAATTTAAATTTTTACGAAATTACATTAAAATTCAATTTAAATATAATATACTATATTATTATATACACATTTTAGACAAACATATTAACTCCATTCAGAATCGTTATTCGTATACAATGATATCTATCATTGCATTCAAATTTAACAAATCCATTGTAATAATGACCTATCCTATAAACGAGATACACTCCACCCCCAACTGTACAGCCAAGCGAGGCCCATCCGTTTTTTTTTTACAAGCGACTCTTTTCACGCTTAAGTAATCACGAAAATTCACTCATCAAAAATTGAAATACCTGAACACTGCCCGAAGATCCTCGGCGTTGACTAAAAAAGAGTTGATGTAATGACCATTAACTATTTTGCTGTAATACGCCAATTCGTTTTTCCCCCTTATTATCTTACTCTCACTTCTCTATTATATCTTCCTTCTTTTCCAAGTCATAGATTAAATCATATTTTGAATCTATACTGAAGTTAAGTGTTAATGTTAAATTTAAGTGTAATGGGTGATTTCTTATTTCCGAATTTACCTGCTATATATATATATTTATATATAGTATGAATATATTTCACATATACTGCTTCTAAAGGCTTCTAAAGGACTTCTTGTAAAGATTGAATATTTCTTAAAAGAAAAAGAAAAAAGTGATAAGATATTACAATTTATTGTTCTACATTAAATTTAATTTAACAACAACAAAATTCTTAATAAAATACATTTATCTAGGTATTTTTAAATGCTCTAACTCAAAAACGAAATATCATAAACACTTTTTACCAAATGTTTATATTGACGTTATCTAAAGGTGATTAGGATTTCAAAGTATTTTAACATATTTCGACTTATTTATAGACAATTTAAATTTTCGATTTTTGTCATTTTTTTTTTTTTTGAAGTATCTATAAAATTTATTTAGCTGTCCGAAAACTCTTGAAAATTAAATACAATGTTTATTATAAGTTATACTTATCATAACTAGAAAATATTGTAGATCGTTTTACACAAATTTTTTTTATAAGCCTATAAATTTCAAATTTTTATAAAATATGTTAAAATCGCGATGATTTGCAAGTTATTTTGTAGTTGAAAATTCATAAAACTATTATATCTTTAGAGTATAATGACATAAATTTAGTGAAAAATTAAGGCTTTTATGATTATTTATGTTTGAGTTATGACAAAACAAAATTTTCTATTTTGCCAAAAACTGTGTCCCGTAAATGTTATCTTTTTTTTGTAATCCATCTACAGTTTTTCTCAATTATTTAGAAAACCGTTGGAAAAACGTATATATTACTTGTCAAATATACAAGCTACACAACATTTTCTATCAAAAACCATTACTGCTTTTAATTACTGAAACAACCTTTCTGGCTAAAACCATAAAGAGACAAAAAAAAAATAAAATATATTATGATAAATTTCACTTGGGATTTAAAAAATATAATATATTACATTGTCAATTTTATTTACTAAGTTTTCAAAGATAAACATATGATTATTTTCATTTTTTACGAATAAATACTACTTACACTGTAAGAGGTAAGCACTGAAATTCATAGTGTCTAACCCTCTTACCAGCTAGCTTTTTTTACTTCCCGTTTCCTGCACCACTATAAGGTTATTAAAGTATAAAGTTTAAGTAAATTCGAGCTAGAAATATGGTAATATACAATTAAATTAAATTCGATAAAACATAGCTTATACAAAAATAATTTTGATGAAACATTACGACAATACTACAAGACCATTCATCTAAGCTAATTATACATGATTGTGCGTTTTGGTTTAATTATGAAACTAAACATGCCAATTGAACTATTGCTAAGCTTAAAAAAAATTCGAAAAAATTATAATTCTATAATATTATGAGTCATAAAAACATGTTTTAAACCAAAAAATTTCCTTTTGAAAATAATTTGAATTAAGCCACAATAAAATGTTCATTTTATTTATATTGAACATTTTGTAGGTACCATAATGATTGTAGTCTAAATTTATTATTTTACTTGAAAAATACCTAACATCAGATTATATCCGGAGAAACTCTTTACTAATAAATCAAGCAATTTAGTCGTTATTCACTTTATGCAAAATACATTCTATACTCATCCGCCACCCTAAAATTCAAAAGAAGCTATCATCTATCTTAATATTCGTGTTTTAGTGTGCAACATTTCCCTACCCTTTCATACGACAGCCCCGTTGGGCCCAACTTAATGTAGTTTTGGCCTTTCATACGCCTTCTTTACAAACGCCACAGGTATAATAATTTTAGTACGTAAATAATTTTGGCTTTTACAAATGATATCTAAATATCACGATGTTGTAAAATAAGATATATTCTCTAAAATCTGATTTTTTTTTCTTTGTAGGAATTTAATCAAAACTTCATTGTTTATAATGATTATATAAATCTATGAATTCACTTTAAAAAAATAATAATAAAATATGTTTGCAACAGCAAACGTTGTACATTATAGTGTATACAATATAATAAACAATAATTATTACAAAATATTGTAAATATTGTATAAGCAATATTATTAATTAATTACATTCTTTGTGAGATGTGGGTTTTACTCCAAGTAATTATTGCAATCTTATAGATAATAATTTCAATAATACTCGGTAATTATTTCATTTATCCGCAATATTTGATTTGGTGAAATAATAATATGAATCATTAAGATCTGAATAAAAAATTACCCTGAGTATAAAAAAGATTTTTAAGTGTAGTATAAAATACATTATTATTCAACGGCATCTCGAATCAAATAATTGTAACACAATATGAAATTTTTTTTAAATAATTTTTGATATAAAACGTCCAATAATAAAATAAAACCTAACCAGAATTACAAGATATTGGAAGATCACTGAAGTCAGTGTTGGGTTTTATGTCGCTAATTTATTGCTATAGTCAGTTGAGAATACATTTGTTATAGTGTTGTCATAGTTGGTTAATAGTCGTTATCTCAGTTACCTGGCAACCGCTAAGACCAAGGGAAAGCAAAAACAATATTAGATTAAATTCTCATCCCCTACATCACCATTTGCACGTTATATTATACTCTTCAACCACTATCATCACCAACATCGTTTTATGACGCTTAGTCGCAATGATCGTCATCTGCAGGCAACCGATTAAGGAGTAAACCAAAACAATATTAAATCTCATTCTTTTAAATATAAAAATAAATATCATTGTAAATTTAACACACTAGCACAGGGTGACCCTATGAATTTTAATTTTTTTGGTACACAATCAAAACAAAATATAATAAACAAATATGTACTATGATATATTATGTTTATAAGCTATCTTTAATATTTAGATCAAATTGTGAAAATGATAAAATCTAAACATTTTGGCTCTTGAAATAATTGTATTTATCCATGTGACATATTCATATTGGCCACTGCGTTAGTCTATAACGGCTATACCAATATCATATAAATTTATATTACTAATGTACATACATTTCTTATTTCCATATTGTATCAGTATATAACCACCTGGTATCTAATTTATTGGAACACTTGAAGCAAATTTCTAGACATTCAAGTTAATTATAAAATGTATAATAATTAATAAAAATAAGGCAATTTTTAGAGAATTTATAAAAAATGATAAAGCAATCTTCTAAAGTCTTGAAGTTAGCTTTATCATTTTTTCTAGAATCTAGCCTTCTCATCCTGTTTTGTATTTCACATACCACAAAATTTACTACTCTGTAAAATGTAAGTATTTAAATATTTAAACACTCTCTCAGATAATAATTAGACATCCACAAAAAACCAATAAATGTATTTGTTCGGACTGTGCACCAAAATGAAAGTATCGGGTCTACACTATTGATTCATCGTAAATCTAAAATGAAATTAATTTAAAATTTAAAACAAAAAAACATCAATTTATTATATTACTTCCAATCACTAGACATGCATTACTTTTGACGATATTGATACAAAATACCCAACACATGTATATTTAAATTTAACGTTAAAAATAAAAAAATAATGTGTAATATTGTACATATATTCATCGTTTAATTATAATAGTACGTCCAGTCGCGATTTCAACACAAAATTGTCTTATGAGATCGCTTTTGAAAACACGTGAACTAATATATCTATAAGTATTATCTCACCTACCAAGCGATGACCACTTTCAGCTAGTTATTCTAATAAAGTCTGTTCCGAATTGTTACTAAAACTCGCATTCTTCGTCTAAAATCTATTAGTCTTAATTGTATTATTACTAGCAAAATAAATCATCTTTTAATTTAAAAAAGATACCCTGCAGGGCACAACGCCAGACTTGTCTATCTAACGAGAATCGGAGAATCCATTAAGGAAATATATACAACATGAAATCGATGATTAGCATTTAAGTGCTCAGCTTTTGATAAAAGATATTTCATAAATAATTAGTAAAAAAATCATAGTTACACATGTAAACTTTAGTAATCACATTGAAAAGTTTAGGATTTATACGATTTATGGATTGAATTGTAACTTGTGAGTTTAAATTTAACACAGAATGGGCAGAAGTCATTAATTAGACTATACAAATCAGAAACTTTGAATTTTAAGCCAATTCAGAAAGACATAATGGCTAATACATATAAGTTTATATTAACTCTATTACTGTCAGCATTGGCTAAAACAGTGACCAAATTACTTTCATATGTACGTCATTTGTTAGTTTAGGAAAGGAAAATGAAATCTTATTTATAAATCTATAATTACATTATGTGTATACTGTAAATTTTATTATTTTTAATTACATAGAAATGTTTTCTGCATAACATTTATATTTTAATACATATTATTACATACATAGAAATATTACAAGTTAATATTCACTGTTGCTATTTTCATAAGAAAACATTTATTTTTGGTAAGTTAATGAATATTTTAAAAATGATAAACTGATAAAATATTTAATTACTACCTTACTACAAATAAATAATTTTTATAATGCCTTACATCTGGTCGTAGTTATTTTTAAGTAAATATTTTCTAATACAAAATTAATTTTAATCCACTTAATTTAATATTATTTTAATAGATTGAATAGATAAAATATGTATTATTATATATTAAAAATATGTCCATCAAATTGTTTTCTTAAATCCTATATTAATTTTGAGATTATATTTTTTAATTTGTTTACACTAAATTTGTTTTTAAAAAACAAACATCATTTTACGTCATTATTTAGTTCAGATTCATTTTTGCGATTGAAAAAATTATATCATAATGACGTGATGAAAATTTTATTATTAGATCTAATGTTATCATTGACAAAAATTTCTATTTCACGTCGGTTAATAATAAATAAATAATAAACACTATAAGTTTCAATTACTAATCATAATAAATAGTATACAAATATAATCGATGGAATATTTTTCGATCTAATCACCTAGACTTTTACTTTGACAGAGTCGGATATATGGCGTATATGAATTCACTATTATAGTACAAAAACATCTATCCGGTTGTTAAAATGTACAAATTGGATGGGTTAGGTACTGCAATCGAATTGTCGAATGTCCTTTGTTCCTTCGTTCTTTTATTTCTTTGAGTAGAAGAGTAGAATGGTGTTAATGCGTGAACAGTAAATGTTACGCAAATCAAACTTTGTATACGTAATTTTAGAATATGTGTGGTAGTGTTATTTATTTTTACCAATAATTTGTATAAATAAGAGAGCAATGATGAACTAACGCATTTGAAAAATTATTTTCAACAACAGTTATGTACGTAGTACGCATATTGAATTCCTCGCTTTTGTATGATTGTAACTCAAGAACATTATGTAATAAATTAATTTCATACTCTCATGTATAAAAAGCAGATAAATTAAAATTAAAATTAAATATTGTCTTTGCAAAAATATATAAAAAAAAAACCTCACTATTTAGTATTTACACTTACTGAGAGGAACAAAAATAATAATTGATAATTAATAATGATTATTTTTTTTAATAATCAAATAACCATGTTTAACCATAAGACATAACATTTTTCTATTTATTGTAATAAATATAGAAATATAAATTGCTTAAAGAATTTCAAATTTTTTATACATATTTTTAGGAAGAACCGTCAAACGTTTTAAAATAGTCACTCTTGAATGCCTTCTTATATACTTATTTCTGGTATAATGAGATACAGAAAGACACTTTTAGTACCTACAGTTGTATTAACCTAAAAGGAATTGATGAATAATAATTTTTGAAAAAAGTCATCATGATAAAATTCATAGATTCCTACTTTGGTTCTAATTAATTTTATACAAACTAAATGTCTAATTCAGGAATTTATGAAACTAGATTATATTATAATGAATTGTGAAATACTTACAATTTAGTAAAATTCAGTATTATTATACCATTAATTTATTTTTATTTTCACAGTCGAAATACTCCTGTTTTGGAATGTCTAATAAATAATAATAATAAACATCCCATGGGTGGCAACATCTCTTATTACATGTCTGATTCACCGTGATATAAATCTATTCTCCTCTA
Organism: Chaitophorus viminalis; assembly: GCA_025469195.1. Classification (NCBI taxonomy): domain Eukaryota; kingdom Metazoa; phylum Arthropoda; class Insecta; order Hemiptera; family Aphididae; genus Chaitophorus; species Chaitophorus viminalis. Next base: position 162,674 of record JAIPRK010000223.1, read on the forward strand.
ACCATTTTCTTCAATAAATTCTATTTGTAAATTTTTCTTGTTTTCTTTCACTGCTGCGTTTACTCAACCTAGTATAATAGATGAATTAAAAATAAAAAAATAAAACAATTTGTGTAATATTTTTTCTCCTTTGTCAATTAATTTTATGACGATAATATTTTCATCGATATAGTAGTCACCCCTATATTATGTTTATATCGTTTTAAAGATTTTCTATTGATTTCCATAAGTATAAAACTAAATAAATCTTTATTTTTTTAAAATTGCTTAAATATTAGTATGGTTAAATGTATAGTCAGCCAAAAAATATTATAGAACGAAAAAAATACGTAGTAACTACATTACGTATTATATACAATTTGCTCTGAAGTACTTATGTAACAATGTTACATATTACAACCATTATAACATTTTCTATTTTAATAATGTATGTATAAAGTAAATGCCTCAATAATCATGGATATTAAAAACAAATAATTTCCAATTAATCAGAAATATTTAAAACAGAAAAAAAATCTCAATGAAAGTTTCGAGAAAAAATGTATTGGGTCTTGGGAACAGATTTTGTAAAAAAGAAACTAAATTTATACAACGAGTGTTTCCAATGGATTACTTTTTTTTCTTTTTTTGGACGTTGATAAATGATAAAAACCTAATTGCTTGTTTTTTAACATTAATCTAATTAGTTTTCCAATATAGCTTGTCCATAATAAGGTTTTCTCCATACTATTTCGTTTTTCATAAATACATTTTAGGGACTTATTCAATATTATCTAACTCAAAAATTCAAAAGTAATTTTTAATTATTTCAACTATAGCCATATAATAAAAATAGAATAATTAGATTGCAACGAAGTTGTCATGTATTATTATAGAAATAATAAGAATAAAATTCGAGAAATATTTAAATACTAAGATATAATGATCTCAAATTAAAATATACTAATTCCTTAATGGCTATTAACTACAACTATTCACTATATTAGTGCAATAGTGCATACCTATATGATTTTAGTTAATGTATTTTAATATAAAGTATACCCAAGCTGAATGAATTGTAGTAAATAATGAATACTCTTCAATATTGAAAATTAACGAAATAATAATTCCTTATAATATTTTACCCAAATTGATTATATAATCCATTTATCTCGAATCAAATATGAATTTATTATTAATATAATAATTAAACTTTATGGAACACAAAAGTTATGAAAAATATGTTCTAATTTTTTCAATTGATTTTTCAGTAAAAAATAATATATTCTGGATTTATTTTAGTAATCCAGAGTATTCGCTTCCAAGTATTCTTTACACTTTATTTTATTTTTATTTTTATTTTTTAAATGTAATCTACAATTTATACCAGTTTTGGCATAATAAGTAGATGTAAAACAGAATAGTTATATACAAATTATTAAAAAAAATACATCATATCCTTAATAACATTTGTACATAATACGTGACATTTTTGAGGAAAGCAACACTTTCATTTGCTATTTTTTACACTTGAAAAATAATACCTGATTAGTTTACATATTGTATATTTTATCTTAATATAGTTGTAATAACTTAATATGTATTTCATGTAATGTTATTGTAATGAAGTATTTGGCTACCTGCAGATCTGAATCTATATTATATCGGGAATAAGACATTTCAAATAAGAAATGTCTGCTAAGTGATACACAGTTTTAACGATAAACCGTTCTAGAGATGAAAACATGTATTTATTGTTGAAGCGAAAAATGGAATCGAACAAATAAAATTGAGAACACATAAATTAATAGTCGTACAGTGGAAACCATCTTTTATAACGATACCGTCATATCCGTTCATGTACGATTTACCTTCAATGGTCCCGATAGTATTCAGCCTTATATATTACCATCTGACACCTGTTAATGCTATTATAAACCCTTTCAATTGTAGAAGTCAGAAGATAACAACTACACTAACACACAATACACTACAGTAACACTAATAACTTATAATATACAAATTAACTGAACTATAAATAATGTTCGTTCTTTTTTCAGCGAAAAATATAATACTTATATCAAAATTTACCTAAACCACAAGTGTTCAAAATATTTGTATTTAAAATTCAGAATATGCTTATGACGTGTCAAATGTTAACAAAATTAAAAATTTAATGTTATACAATACGAAGAACTTTTGCAATTTCTCGAGAATAGTTTTTCTAATTCCGATACTAATGTACCTATTATAATAAGGTATGAAATATTTATTCATATATTTTACTGATAATCCCCTGTTTTATCAGACGTTTGTTCGGTTATGAACGACACCAGTTGCTTAAGTATTTCCATTTTAAACAGATTATAATGAATTAAACAACAAAACATACGAATTATTTGCGAAACACCAACACTAGTTGGTCAATTAACAAAAAAAAAAAAAAAAATTTAAAAAGAAATAATAAATGCAAATAATCTACACTATTTAAACTTGCGGCTACTTTTAAAAAATATAAGAAAAATACAGACAGTATTCGCATAACTTATGAGAGTCGAAATTGAGTTTTACATTTTCAATTTCCGTTCAATTGATAAAAAGTCAATGAATAATTTTTCTTGAGTATCTAAATGATTTATTATATTAAAGCGGAGAAAAAGACTAGCCCGGGGCTAAAAATAAATTGACTATAGAGCTTATGGCTGTACCATTGTAATATTAAACTAATTAAACGTTTATAATATATTTTAGCTTAAGTATAAACGGAACATGTCGTCTTATAAAGAATATTTTTTTTTGTCAATATAATGCGAATTTTGTTTGATGATTTAAATCATCAATCATCAGTCATCACATTCAGATAATATTATTCTAATATTTACACCAAACACCAACAATATTTTAACAGATTTACAAATGTTTAACAAGCACACCAGAAGACGCTTGAAGTAGTTTCTCATTAAACACATTTTTCCATCATCCATAGTATTTTGTGTATAGTTTATTAATACTTAAGAAACACTTAAGATATATAGATATATGATTTATAATATCAATTAACTTATTACAGAATATTTGTAATTAGCCACTAAAAAAATATTTTCTTTAAACTGTAAATAATTGTAAAAGATTCTAATAAAAATAGTTGTGCTAATTGTTTAGCACTATTATATATACTACTTATGAGAATTGTAATTTTTTTTTCATTCAAATTCTCATTACAATCATACTTTTGACAAATAGATCTACTAAATACTAATGATATAAATTATAAAGATTGATTTTAGAAAAAAATGCAAACACACTGCAATCTATAGGTAATTAAGGTATACGTACATTATACACCTACATACGATTACTATTAATAGGTGCAAATGTATAGATGAATTTTACTAGAATAACTTGAAATCTTGTAAATTATTTGTACCTATGTTACTAATATTATAAAGTATAAATATGTATATTAACTGTACGTATTAAACAGAACAATAAATAATAATTATGATAGTACTGAAATACTTTGCCCAGTATTCGTTAAATTAAATGAAATTGTATATTTCGCTTTGAGATTAAAATGTTTAAAGCTATTTCAAAGAAAGTATTTGTAATATTTCAATCATTTTTCTCGCAAAGTTGTTATCAATATGTAGTACCTACATATAAGTAGCAATGAATAATTTTGGAATAAAGCAATTCATTTATTTTATAAAAACCATGATTATTGCGGGTAATGTACTAATGTGTATATGTGTACGTAGAACGAAATGTCAACGAGAAAAATAATAATTAAAGTGTCGTAATAGATTATAATTTTATACTGTAAAATAGGAATTCATTTAAATTTGTTAATAAATGTGCACATGATAAAAAAAAAAAATAACAGCTTAAATTCTTCTCGAACTATGAATTTGTTTTATAAAACTTTTGCCAAGAAAATATGTTACTCTTATTCTTTATCCATTAAAAATAACCTCACATGTATAGGGTTGATTTTCATTTCAAAATAATATGAAAATCTTGGTAACGAGATTTAGAAACGATTCTATGAATAATATAAATAATATCTATATGTATATAAGTAAACAGAGCACGTTTGAAAGGTATAGAGTGATTGACAAAGTTGCCTATTATATACATTATGCACAAACATTATTTATATTATATAGGTAAATATAAGAATATCGACTTAATGGTATTCAAAGGTTGACAGGATATAGGGCGTGTACAGGAATTACGTCTCTTCTTCACTCTTTTTCCTATTTCATTATACTATAATATACTCATATTTAGATATCAAATATTCTTTGCTTCAAAAAAGTTGAAAAAAAAAATTGTACAAAGAAAATATTGAATTACTTACTATATTAGCGGTTATTTAACATTAAAAATTAAGTAAAATTAAGTAGAATAACATAATGCCTATGGTTTATACCTACTTACAATTACAAAAAAAAACTCTTTCCTAATAAAAATACAAGTTTTTATTTATTCGTGTATTTACGTATTTATTTCTACCCACTATCCTGATGTTATTTTCGACTTCTACTCAGTAGTGTAGTTATGATTTGGTTTTGAGAAGGACTGATGCATTTTTGAGTAAACGTAAAGTAGAGGCAAACGACCCTCCCCCACAATCCATATTTATCTTAACGTTTTTTAGATTCTGAACGGAGTGATGGAATCTATTGGTTTTACAATGATGTGTGTGTTTTTTTTTTATTTATTTTGTGTGTGAGGACACGATTTTTGGTAGTATAAAATACTATATTATTATATACACATTTTAGACAAACATATTAACTCCGTTCAGAATCGTTATTCGTATACAATGATATCTATTATTGCATTCAAATTTAACAAATCCATTGTAATAATGACCTATCCTATAAACGAGGTACACTCCACCCCCAACTGTACAGCAAAGCGAGGCCCACCCATTCTTTTTTTTATTATTATTACTATACACAACAGTTATACATACATTTTATAATTAATATAAATTGAAAATTTGAAATTAAATAATTTTATTGACTTAAACAACACATTTTTTTAAATAATAATTTATAAAACAAAATCTATTTTTCGAGGTATTTTTGTTAGTTCATTCATTACTACTTCAGTGTCAAGTTCTACATTTTTACGAACTACCAACATAGTCAACCCATTCAAATTATCTTGTTTTTAGAAAAACAATAGTTAATTGTTATTAAAATGTATTAAAATATTTTAATCACCGTGCATGAAATGTTAACATTTTTTATTTTTACATCACACACGGTATTTCTTAAACACATCTTTACTCTTTTTACATTGAAAAACATCCATTCAAGTTTGGTGGTAGATAAAGACCATACAATTCTTATAATTTTAAATTTTAATTTTTCTTTAGTATCATACTTAGTAAGAGCTTGGAGATCTGATTTTGAAACTGTATTATTATTTCTGCTAGTTTGTGTTTCCACAATTTTAGTTCAACAAGTGAAACATCAAAATGTTGTACTTCTGGAGAGTAAAATTAAATTAATGTTTTAAATTAATTATTTTCGTTCCCAGTTAAAACTTTATTGTTGGAAATTAAACATTCAAATTCTATAAAAAGGGTTATCACTTATCATCACAATTAAATATTAACAAAAAACTGGTGTTCCACGTAGCTTATTGCGTATGATTAATACAATTTAAAAACCTAGATAAACACAAAGTAGGTTTAATGTATTATGTTTTTACTCTACACATCTCAAAAATCTAATATGAAAAAGACATTGGTTCACTGATTAACCCCTGGAGCCCTCAACAAACCATTTTCATAGATAACGTGGATAAAATCTAAAGGAATTTTATTAGAATGATCGCCTTTAAACCAAATTTACATGGACTACCTATTGCTAACATTAAGAAACAATGTAAATACCCCCATTAGTTAATAAACGGATCTGTTAATTGCCCAGAGATCTTGAATCTTATTGGATTTAGGGTTCCTTCAGTAAACATTAAAAATAAAGCCCTATTTCATATTGCACCATGTAAACGTAATTTTGTTATTCATAGTCCCATAAATATAATTTTATATTACACTAGTGAACATCTATCTAACTTTGATTTATTTTGTGTTAATAGTTGTAAGTTGAATAAATTATTAGATATTTATTAGCTTTTATTATATATAATATTCCAATCAAATGTATATGTAACTACTGTAATCTTTACCCTTGTGGGCGTTATCTTTAAATAAAATAAATAAATACAATTTGAGGAGAGATATATTCTTATCATAATCTATTTCCCATATTTTCAATTACTATGCCACTGTTTCTACTAATAATTTAGAATTATAACACAATCGATTGTCAATAAACATATTTTCAAGTTATCAGGGGAGCAAATATGTGTGAAATTTCATGTGAATCTAATAAATATATTTTTGTACAAACTTCTGTACAATATAAAATAAAGCAATTTGATTTAAAAATTAAACATTCAAATTAATAAGTTTTAATTTAATTTCAATAGAAACATAATAACTGGCTTTCAAATATTATAGATGTAAGTATTACTGAATAAATCGAGAAAAAAAATTTTAAACCTGCTAATTTAATTTGTTAAAATTAATGGTTTATCGAAGTAATGACTTTGAAATAATTCAATAAGTGAATAGAATAAAATAATTAGTTATTTAAAAGCTCTTTGAAGTTCTATAACTGTAATTTACCACAAGTGTCAAAGTTCCAGTATAATTGTAAAACTTTTTTAATGACTACCTAAAAAAAAGAAACAAAAAAAGTTCAATCAATTGAATATAATTAAACTTTATTGCAAACTACAGAATATCGAATCATTCAATTTTATAATATTGGAGCTCGAAATAATAAGTCACATGATACATTATAATTATAATAAAAACTAGGTTGGAAATTACAAGCTGAGAACTATAGCATTTATGTATTAAAAACATCTAAAAAGTATTTAATACTTAAATTTAATACCCATATTTAATATTCACCCCTAATTTATAATTAAATAAAATTATTGTGAATTAAGTATAGTTGACCATGTCGTATAATTTATGTTTTAAAAGGTCCAAGTATTGATAATATACCACCTTGAAAATCCTATAAAATAGAACCCCACTTCATACCTTATTGGCTAATATATAGTTAAATAATAAATTGAATGCCTTAAACAGGATATATAACTAAACCAAAAGCATTTTCCTTATTCTAAAATAATAGTCAAAGAAACTATGATTGCATAAGTTCATGATCCTGTAAAAGCGTGTACACCCTTTTTAAAGAAAAAATTACCTTTTGCTTTGGTAAATTAATACTTGTGAAATTGATTTAGAATGAAAATATTTCATATAGGTATATCTACGTACATCCTACACCAAAACCGTAAAAATAAGATGATTGTGTATTTAAAAAGTGATAAAATTTAAATTTGTATTGACTTGTTGATTTTTAATATACTAATTATTACTGTTTTATATTAAATAATATTATCTATTATATTATATTATCGTTCAGCAGGTATTGGTTCATTTAAATTTTACCAACACTATAGATGAGTATAGAATATGTACAGAATATGTAGAATATGTCTTATAGTACATATTTATATAGTTCATACAATGGCTACTACAGTACATACGAGTAGATGGCACTAATGAACCAAAATATGTCCTACTCTTAAACCACAAATCAAAGTGTAAAAATTATTGAGATTATTTCAATAATAGAAACAAAAATATACACTTTTTATTACATCAAAATTTAAAATATTATGGACTGTTAACTTAATTCGATTACTTATCCGTTCACATGTAATAGCTCAAAATCACATAGGTATTATACTATTATATAGCATAAAGAGTTTTTATTAGTTATCGCTGTAGAAATTGTTACGGACATTCATTCATACACCTATAATAAACAATTCGTATTATATATATATATATATGCACTCATAAGAAGAGTCTGCATTTATGACAAACAATCAAAATCGTAACCATATTATAGGATATTATTATACAAAACAATAACATAAATTATTCGTTAAAAGAAATAGAAGCACCACCTGGAACGCGACGCGTAATTCCAAATGCAAAAGATAAAATAACTCCCATATAGGGTCAGTAAATTTACAGTTACAAAGATAACAATAAACCCACGTTTCCTGATATTTTCTAATCAAATTACGAACTTTCCACACGTCATATATATAGGTACATCAAAAGATAATAATGTTTTTTAGTTTTTAATGTATAAACTACAAACGCATGTGAACAGCACTCGCACAATGCAAGAGATTATCATCCAAACTTACATCACCATATAATGCCCAGGACTGAACCTGGAGGAGCGAGGAAAGAGTCACGTGATAGAAGTTGGATATATTGTATAAGGATAAAGAGGGTCTCGAGAACATCAAAATCAAATGAGTCCGATCATAACGTAAGTTAAACTGGTCACATTGTAATGTTCAATGAACTTTGAATTATTCATACAAAATAAAACATTAATTACTGTAAGTGATAAATTTATAATAACTTTTTTACTTAAAATGTCTGTTCCAAGTAATTGACTGAACGCTCGATTATTCGACACGCAACAAAATTATTAATACAAGGACCAACAGTTCGGGTTTTGACGATATTTTCAGGTCAGGTCGTAATAGGTACTTACTATCCAGAAAATCAGATTTTAACGTAAATCATGGACACAAGACTTATTTAAGAATACGTTTCATCATACATAACCATTTACCTAATGACACAACTAGGACTAGCGTGATGGGGGAGGACTGGAGGAGTACTCGTCACTCGGACTCCCGAAATCTACTGACTAAAAGAAACCCCGGCCCAACCAGCAGTAATCAATTTCCATATTTGATTACTAAAGTGACACCGGGACCCCAGTTGGCCAGGTTGCGCCGCTAACTCAAAAATAATAATAGGTACGTATTACGGTTTCCCCGATGAAAATAAACCCGTAGAGTAAATTACATTAAATAGGGAAACCGATGTACACTGTGGGTATCGCATGCGTATGCGTTTGTGTATGTATGACGTATATGATGTTGTTCAACGGCAACATCGAAATAGGATCAACTGTGCGTCGCCTATGGTTTTTTCGACCGATAGCATTAAAACGAAATTTGGGGAGAACCGGGCTGCGCGGAAAGGCCCGAGGCTTTTACCAATATATCGTGCGTATTACATCAAAATATTTAGTATCCATCATGGCTGGAGCAATAAATTTATCTCTGATTAATACCTACCTATCAATGATACAGACCCGGGATTAATAACGACCGACGTAAAATCTCGGTATGCGTGTTTAATGAATTCCGCGCGATTTCAACTGAATTTATCGGGATCACCCACATACCATGCCACGGGGCTATACATGTACGCCTATACTCGCTCGCACTTATAAGCGACCTTATCTAGACACGTACACGTATTATAATTGAACGTAAAACCACAGTTAAATTGTTTGAGTATTAGATCAGAATAATATTATGCTACGCAAAGAACGTAACATACAGATATTGTAACGTTCAAAGAGGGGTAAACGGTGCGTCGTTATAAGTATTTAGCACTGCTAATGTGGCATGAGGAACATAGTGCAGACTCCGTAGGAATACACACAGTTATATGAAAAGGACTTGAGCGTATTGCTGGATTTATAACAGCAGTTAATTCCGTCCGTTAATTTATATAAGCGTCTCAGTAGTTTTTGTTCAATAAATAATACAACATGACTTTTGACCGATTTTCAGTGAGTATTGAATTATTAATGTTTGGTGTCTAAATAAAACGCTTTTTAGCAATTAGCTTAATTGTTTATTCTTCAATTAAAGAATTCTATATATTTTTTATTTTAAGTTGGTGCGTTTTTTAATACTGCACAATGTAGAATTTATTTTTTACACAAATGGTTTATAATTTTAAGTATCTAATATTAGTTAAGTATTAGTTTCCATAAAGAATATTTATTAACACATTAAAAGGTTTAAATATAATTATATCTATCTATAATGAATTTTAAAAATTTAATCAATTAGAATTCTCAGAAAACCAAGATTACTAATAAAATAAAATTGATCAAAACTATTTAATATTTATGGTATATAGGTATACCGTGTTTCTTGTACGTCTTATCGTAATTATTGATCCATTATATATACACATCCAATCTTTATGCTTATTGATATTATTTTAAATTTTAAAATTCTGATTTTTGGAAAATATAGTGTGTACTATAAGTTCATATATTATTATAAATACTTGGATTTTTTGTACCACCAAAAGAGTAGATCCTTTGGCAGTATCAACTTTTTTTCTAATGGAAACACCATTTTTTATATGCAAATAATTATTCAGTTAATTTTTCTGGACTTTTTTATGTAACGTATCTATTCAAAATTCGAAGTTGTACTTTCGCCTTTCGGAATTATTTAAATTGAAAGTTGCGAATAAAATAAGTGTATAATAATTAGTATATATTATTGCCTTATTGGTATTTGCCTTTTGTCGATTGATATTTGCAACAAGAAATGAAATTCATTCACACTTTAAGTTCTGACTATCAACGTATAGCTGTATTAGTGCAATAAATATTTGATAATTGTTATGATGACCATGGTATACACTATGTTATCTCAAAGTAGTATGAAATAGCGATAAATAAATCGACTAATTACGTAATTAACTAATCAATAAAATGTAAATAATACACTCATTTTTTATTTAGTTTATATTTTCAATACAAAACTTTAAATTCGAATAACCCCAAAAGTACTGCTCCGAATTTTGACTTCGTTACATCAACAATTGTAGAAAGATTAACTAAATAATTATTTACATGAAGAAATGGTGTTCCCATTTGAAAAATAAAAGTTGATTTTGCTTCAAGTTATTACTTCTTAATTGGTATAAAAATTATTAATAAATAGATAAGTCTTGTAGTAAACATAAATTTAAAATTTAAATAGGTATAAGTATAAAAATGGAGTTTGCGTCCTGAATGGACCATTCTGTGTATATAATTATACAATTCAAAACAGTATGCCAATTTATTCATTAAATACGTTACTTTAATATTAATAGAATTGAATTAAAACTAAGAAAAAGTCATAGAGGAAAAAATACCAATATACTCATGTGGTTGTTTTATACTTCAGAGAAATTAAATTACACAAATGTAGGGCTTCGCTTCTGCAGTGAACCAACAAATTATAATTGAACAAAATGAGTATAGGCAGACATTTACAAATTACTTTACTTGCATTCGTTTTTAATTTAATAAATACTTTTGTTGACAGAAATTTGGAATGACTTTATAGCTATAGTTGTATTTTATGTTATAACTTTATTTTTTTATACATTATACTTTATTCAAATTGAGATCAGTACCGCGCGGCCAACTACTGCGCATGGCTTGGCTTTTATGCTTTGACCGAAGATTCGACTTGATAGGAGACGTAATTTTAAGTCATTTGACCGTCGTCGCCAATGAAAACCGGTCACCGTCCCCCGGTACTGAACTCATTTTGAATAGAGTATATAAACTACAATCATTGGCGTCTGAAATATTGATACAAATGTACAATACCTACTTGTTTTGAATCTATCTTTAAACAATGACATTACACGAAATAAATTTAAATCACATTCAGTCATAAAACACACAATACTTTATAATACACATAATTTTATTTATATTGCATCATGTATTGATATATTATACGCCTATAATACGCTTATAATCCCAATTAAATTATTAACGATTTAGAACCGATTCATTTATAACAATATGTGTAATATCTTATGCTGGTTTTCTTTTGTGTATTTTCTTAAAAGTTCCTAGCTCTGTTAGCCGTCACTTTATTGGCCGCCACTGTTTACGGGCATCCCATAACTGATATTAGCAGTGAATCGCTCGTGGAACCAAGTACAGAAAAATTCGTCAACGAATGGATAAAGGAAATCAAAACATGTGTAAACAATTACAAACAAAATATTAAAGACGGTTTCGGAGTGGTAAACTGGGTGAAAAATAAATTTGGATTATCAACAACTAACACCAACACGGATCTGGGAACAACACCTGATAATTTTGACAGTACTGAACATACTATAGTCTATGGCCAACAATATGAAAGTACCTTGATTCCTAACTATGGAATCAACTACGGGATGAATGAAGTCAACAATGCAGCCGCCACTGAAGTTAACTCCAATGTATATTACGATTCTCCACAGTAGGTAATAGTGGAGTTTCATACATGAATTACGTATTATTAAAATATAATATTGAAATGCAATTGTTAGTAAACATGCAATACGATGATGATAATAATAATAGTGTTTTATCATTAATTAACAATATTATTTTGTATTTATTTGAACAAGTATAAAAATAAACAATGTTTTTTTAATTAAACTAATTTATTTTCTTAAGCCCAGTTTTTGTTTTCAATAATCTCATTTAAGTATACATACAAATTGATTCTGGCGAAGGCGCGAATAAGTAAAACAAGATGAAATTTCATCAATAGCTAAAATAATAAATATATATTTTATTTAAAAACAAAAATCAAATAAACAAAAAACCGTCATAGAAGTTTTTTTCTCTTTAAATACTTAATAAGTATTCTTATGCATCAAAACATTAAAGCATGATGATTATAGTAAAATAGAAGATAATTAAAAATATACAATAGAAAATAGTATTTTCGTTTTTTGTATGGCTACAAAGCCTATTAAATTGGAACAATATATAGAAATAATAAATATAAGGTGATCGAACAGTATTAATGAAAGATTTAAGAAATTTGCATAATTTAGTTATAATATCAAATACAGATAATTAAAATATTATGGAACAACAATTATTATAGTAATATAGATAACACGTTAGATGATATGTGACACAAGATTGACAAAACAGATAGTGCAATGAAATGATAACCATATGAAATAGCGTACAGCAATGAGTAAGTATAGGTAATTATAATTTATCTTTATTTAACAATGTCATAAAAAAAGAAAGGAGAGGCTTAATAATAATATTAAACTCTGAAATGAAAGGAGTTAATAATTTTATGATACTTGAAAATTATTGAAGATTACTATGGTTTGAAAAAGTAACATGTGCAATGAATGCATAGTATGGATAAGGAAAGTGGCGTTAAAAGTGAATTTAGAAAAATCTTCTTTAGTTGCAGGAGTGATTATAATTATAGGTTATCGATGTAAAGGACAGCTAAAGAGTTTACATTTTTTTAATCTTGGACAGCTACCATGGCTACCATGGCATATAGTGCACACCGAACTGGAAAGTCACACAGTTTAGTGAACGATTCTTATACCTAAGAGGCATATATACGAAAATAAAATAATAATACTTATTTAATGAACATATGAAGTTTAAAAAATGAGTGGTACCTATGCAAAAATTGTGTAAACGAAGTACGAACATGTTCAAATAATAATAGAATGATAAATTACAGTAAAAAACAACTTCACAGCACATAGTATGCTTTTTGCCCATAATTTATATTTTTCTTATACTTCAATGTTAGAATCTAATATAGAAAGTAATAAAAAATAAATGCATTGCATATTTTGACAATGACACAAAAAATATTTACAACAATATTTCAGATAATAATTGATATCCAAAAATAAATTAAGCAATCACCCATGTATTCCTTTAGTACGTATAAAACCATTTTAGTTTCTAAAATGATACCAACATGATCTAACTTACTATTATTATTAATTTTTCTTTCAAGCTAATGACAAAACATTGGTTTGTCTTTTTAATTTAAAAATGCCGAATCCAACAGTTATTACAAAAATAAGACATCATCTTCGCAAATCTATGTTATTCGTTATTATTTACTTCTACCATGCTGACAAATACAATTCAATTTAAATGTATATTATAACTTCGTTTTAAGATTATCATGGTTGTTGATATCAAAAAAATAATCATTGACAGTTTTCTTTATTCCTTCGCATTATCTTAGAACCCGTAACGAAATCAAATTAAATATATTAACGGTCGTTTTTTTCGCACTTGCAAATTTAAGTTAAAAAACTAGTCAGACCTGAAACAATCATCCAATTCCAAACATGTCGAAAATATCGCTACACTTAAGTGTACTGTGGTTATCCATCTCACTGAGTTCGTTGGAGTGGAGATAATCAGTCAACTGTCTGTCCAGTTTGACACGATGTACTGCCAAAATGTACTGTCTACTCTTGTAATCACCCCATAAGTTATAAAGGTTGTGCAATGTGCAGTGTACATTGATCTCCAGTGTTGTAAAAAACAGCTTAAAGAATTTACTCTTCACTTTTTTACACTAGATATAAGTCTACAAATGTAGAAGTAAATTTATTTATTTAGTTGAGTACGATTGATTATGTGCCACCACTCCCCTTGATCAAACAATTCAGATTTCAATTCTGAACATATTCTCAGCCACCCAGTCACTCAGTTTATACTTGATACTACCAAATAGAGGACTGCAGCTTTAACTATCACAGGACATTCTCACAATGAACAAAGAAGAGCTTTTATTAGAAGATCCATTCTAAACACTCTAAAATACCATCATTAGTCATCTCCATCAAACGATAATTATTATTGACATTAATTAATATAATTGTTTAACATTAAAGCATAGAATATGCTGATAATTTTTTTAAATTCAAATAAATAAATAAATAAATAAATACTTAATATTTATAAAAATTATACATTTTCTATATAACTACTAATTTTTCATCAATATATGCCATTACTTTTTAACCTGTTTGGTAAAATATGTACCTAGTAATTAGTATTTTATTGATAAATTTTAAGTAAATAGATCGAAAAGTTGTATTTATATATTAAAAATAATCGAACATTATACAATATTGTAGACATAATAGAAAAACTATTTTTAATGAATATAACTCCATATAATTGCGGCATTAAGATCAGGATAGACTTTTCTCTCTTATAAAATGCTCTATTGTACATGAACCAAATTTGAAAGTCTGCTATAATCATGAAGAAACTTGTATAATTGAATAGTTCATTTGTATACTATATAATATACTTCTTCAGTACTTCACGATTCATCTAATCGGCTCATGATCGACATCAGATCGCTCTCCTTTATAAACCACAGGATATCACTTTACGAATACTTCAAAGTTTAAATATCTATCCTATACTTTGATAAAGTTAATACAAATACAAATTTACTTAGTTTTACTTAGTTCTTCCTAATTAATGAATAATAATTATCTACATAATTTATAATTGTCATAATAATCTTTCTAAATCCTTATTTAATCAGTTATATTGCCTTTAACATAGGTATCTGAGTATCTCTATCAATATGATTTCAATTTGATAAATCATTAAAGATAATAATGTATGTCAAAAAGTTTCCCAAAAGTTTTTAAAAAGTTCAAATCAAATTTATTTATATAAAACCTAATAATATCTACCTTACGTTTTTCAAAAAAAAAAAAACAAACCATTTTTCATACGTCATACAACAAATACACAATAATACAATTGTACCTATGAGACTTGGCTTTACATTTTCAAGACTTTTTATCTAACCAAATAATTTTATCAACATTTTACGGAAAAAAGTTAAGAAAACACTGCAATTTCAAATAAATACGAATAGCAGAAAAAAAGTTAAAGCCTTTTGAGAATTATATCATCTCTAAAAACGATAATGTTAGCAATCGAAGAAAATTTCAGGATTCTATAATTATTATTCGTTGATTTACGATGAGATAAACATTTGGTTTCGTCAACTACTGGTATTCCACATGTGTTATTCCTTGTGAAGCCTCACAGTTTTTCCCAATTATTTGGAGAACTCTGAAGCAATTCAAAAAATAACCTCCTGGATGTATCACTAAGACAACTTTGCTATCAGAAGCCATCACTAATTCTAATGATTGAATTAATCTTCAAGGACGCCCGCAGAAATTTTTACCGGGGGAAGGGGCAAGGTGTGTATATATAAATATCCCGTATTCGACAGTTTGACCGCTATGGACTCCAAGACTACTTAGCCCAGCAGTTCTCAAACTTTTTTGTTTGCAGATCCCTTAGGTTTCTAAAAAAAATGTACAGAGCTCCAACAATCGGGAATATTTATTTGAGGCAACAATAATTCATATAAAATGCTTTTTAATTTTTTTTTTTTTAAAATACGAATATATGTATATAAATTATTTAATTAATTTAATAGGAAAATTGTTTTATTAATTTATAAATTTCAATACCTAATTAATGATTTTAATGTAATCCATGATGTTAACTTTTTTCATTAACCAGTATTTTAATATTTGGCTTGATATAAGCTGAATGCGAATGCTCTACTTAAGTGTCTAATTTATTATGATTGGCATTTTGTTTTTGTTGATGCATATATGAAAATCCGGTTCCACACAGATATTTTGTTGTAAAAAGAAGTGCCAGAACAACTTTTTATAGCCAGATATTGATATTCGTTAATAATATTGCTACTGTACCAAAAAATCAGTTATATAATATTTTATAATATAAAATTATATTATAATATTTTAACAAATACAGTTTTTAAAGAAGAATTGGTGGTAATTTTAATAAATCCTTCGTACTCCGTTATAAAAATAATCGGTTAATGATTTATCAAATGTCGATATATTTTATAAATAACATTTACTTCGCACCACGGACTAAGATAATAGATATGAATTATGAATAGGTTGGAGGGTATAGCCATGAAACCAACGGATGGAGCCATATCTAAGGGAAGAACCCTTCTATAATTTACTCACAACGAGTAAACAGTACCTACTAGTATACTACCTATACAATGATTTCCTGAATTGAAAAGATAGATTTTAAAAATATTTATAAAAATATACCATATACAAACATTGGTCAAAAAATACCGAAAGGCCATGGCTTCTTCAGCCCCCCCTCCCCGTGGCACCCTTGGTAATCTTTCCGGTCGAAATCATGTAACTAATACAGGGTGGGGCAATGAAACGGCCGATTTTCAAAGATAAATTGTAAAATAAAAAAACCAAATAAAAATTAATTATTATTTATTATAATGAAGTATATAATTCTTTATATCATATATATTTATCTTTTAGAAATTATGTCCTCAAGATGATGGCCATTTTTTCTCAAACACTCTTCTAGCCTACTTCGTATATTTTCCAATACACGGTGAGAGCGGACTTGATAGCAGCAATATTTTCAGGTGTGCGAATGGCTTTTTTTCGCGAAGGCTTCTTTTTTAATGCTAAACCCATTTCTTCAAAGTTAGTTAACCATATTTTAATAGCCTTAGCCGATGGTACCGAATCATGGCGTTTAAGATTAAAATGAAGACGAAATGAACGCTGTGTGGCTACGTAACTGTCATTATTTTTGTAAAATTATTTTATCGCATATGCACGTTGTTCATCACTCTACTGTTTCATGTTTTCTAAATGGCATATTATATTTGAACTAATAATATTTAGTGAGAATTCTGATATTAATTCTGACTGAGAAAATCTATCTTTGAAAATCGGCCGTTTCAGTGCCCCACATGCCTTACTTCACTCAGAATTTAATAAAAAATATTTTTTAAAATTTTGAGTAGGTACCCATTAAATAGGAACAAAATATATTTTTTTAATACGTCTTACATCTTATTCATTATTAGAGATAATTACAAGTACCTATAAATTATTGTGAGATTATATGTTTTACATAAAAAAAAATAAAAATAAATTCAACAAATTTAATACCTAAAAGGCTGATCAGAAATATAAATTATAAGTTAAAAACGTTTATGATTATATTTACACTTAAATAATAATATTACAATAACTTTGCGCCCATGAAAATAGTATATTAATAGCTAAAAATATAAATTCAATTTAATAAGAAAATACAAACTTATAGTCAGTGACCAGTGTGAACATCGCTAGACAACAATAAATGATTTGTAGAAAATGTCAAATATTATAGAATGACAAAATGGTTTTGGTATCCTGACTGATGACTATCGAGAAATACGTTTGGGATAAAAAGAACCAACAGCATTTTGTAAAACCCCAGGAGGACAGATGGTTGAACCCAAGTAGCTCACTAGACAAGGATAAATGGAATCCACCGAAAAGGTTGCTTCGTATGGGTAGAGTCGCAAACCAAGCATATGATATTAATAATATTGTTTTGACAAAAGAGCCAAAACTATCAACTATTATACGAATCGAATTTATTCATAAATTTTAAATTGTATAATAAACATTAGTCACTACTACTTACAAAATAAAAAATGAATTATTTTCATACTAAGAACATAATTTAAAGACCGTCTAATATATAAACGATGTAAATTTTAGAAGGATAAAATTATGTACACCATGTTAATGTCCATTTGTGAGAGAAAATATTTTGAGATTTTTATAATGAACTCTGTTAGAGTATATAGTAATTAACCTTGTACTTCAACAAAATACCTAAATGACTTATTTTACACATTATATTAATAAAATTAATAAAGTTAATAAATAGCATTGAAACATAGAAGTGTTTAATATTTCATTCAACATTTTCAATTCTAAGTATCCCATCAATATTTTCAGATTTTTCGTTATTGGTTGGTAATGTCTTAAAACACATTTATTAAGACCATTAAGAAATTGTACAATTCTAATAAAAAATAAAATCAGTTTCAAATCAATAAATCAATCTGAGTAGGAATTTACAAAAATTTTACTGCTTAATTATAAGTACAATTTATTGAAATCTAGTAAGATTGAAAACAATTATTTTTGAAAATTAGAAATACTCTTTATTATTTTTAAACAAAAATATACATAATTAATAATAAAGACGAATTATTATATAAAATACCAGCTAATTTTACGCTATTCTATTATGATCAAAATAAAATCTTAACTCATTTATCTCTATGAAATGCACATTTTTTAATAATATTTTCGACAATATTAGGTCTTGATATTTTAAAACAATTATATGTAATCAAGGAATAACTATAAGCTAGTGTTAGAAGTTAGTTTTAAAATACCAATTGATGGAGTAGTAGTGCTGTCAATGGTGATTAGGCAACGAAATAAATTTATAAGATCCATAATACTTTGTTTTATAAGATGTACGTGTTTTGATATCTATAGAAAACAATGACACAGCTAGTATGTTAGATTTAATATACAATATTTAAGAATTAGCAGGTTCCCAGTTATTTTAAATGGATTAAAGTTAAAATTATGACAATACTTACAACAAGATTTGACACAGATTATAAGCCCCTAAAGTCCAAATTTTTATGAAATATGTCAAAATCGAAATAATTTGCAAATTATTTTATAATTTGAAATTCTTAAATATTTTGGCATTTATACTTAAGGTTCAACAATTTAACATAAAATTATCCATAAGTTTTCCTTCAAATAATTAAAAAAAATTCCCAGGTACCGGATTTTCAGAAAAAATGTCTATCAACGTCTCAAATTTAAATTTATAAATATGAGTGCACATAAAAAACAAAAACCGTATCATTTTCATACATTTTTTTTTTTTAAAGCTGAAAAACAAGTGCATATGTTTGATATGTCGAATAACTAAATCCCAATAATAAAAAGGTAGGTAGGTAATCTAGAAAGACATTTTAGAAATACGTATTAAAAATTTGATATAGATTCCCCTCCTATTACTGAAGTAGTGAAGTACCTACGTAAAAAGCAATTAGATGTAATTATATTTTAGGAATTATTATTTATTTTAATATTATTTTTAATATTTAGTAATTAGTTTATAATACTTATTGTATGTTTATATACACTTTATGCAAGTATGTTTTTTAATAATTTTAGTTATTCAATAATAATAAAATTTTTCTATAAAAATCAAAGGTGAAGTATATTTTTTGTAGATCATGACCAAAAAAAGATTGGCTACCCATTTCCCCTGATATATATCCTATAAGAATTAAATAGTTTTATTTAACGTAATTTTATTTGTATTGTAAAAGAAATATTTTGATAGACAAATTTAACAATTAACTGTGAACAAGACAAAAAGCTTATCACAATTATAAATTTAGAATAAGTTGTAATTTATAATAATTTAGTATGTATAATAAAAATATATGAACTCACGTGTGCCATCAAATCGTGTTGCGATTGTATCCAGAAATGTATTCTGTGGCGCCAATAATCCTTTTCTGGCAGGCATTTGTTTAACCCTATAAAACATTAAATGTTATAACTGCTTGAACAACAATAAAACCAATCTATTATAAAATAAAAAATAAGTAAATACATTTGATTTAAGTTATGATTTATAGGCCATTTTAAATTTGTAAAACATTTATATTACGTATAGAAAGTACTATTATACTACTACCTACAATTTACAAACATAAATAATCATTCTATGGAAATGTTTTTATCATATGATATAAGTAAAAATAGTTCAAAATAAATGTTGTTGGACGTAACTGTACGTTTTTATATAATCCTATTATATATATACAATAGAGTATATCGTTTATAATTTGAGTTTCAGGACTATAAAGAGCAAATAAAACATGAAAAAATGTTTCAAATGAAACATTTTCATGTTAATTGTTAACAATATTAAGAAATTGTCGGATCCTACTGGATATTACATCATATTTTGAAATAGGTCTTAATTTATTGTTATTTGTATTATTTATAAATATTTAAAAAAAACCACAATGAATTGCAATCAAAAGAACAATCTTCCACTAAAGTGAAAATTAAAAAACAATTTTGTTTTTAGATTCTAAACGGAGTGATGGAATCTATTGGTTTTACAATTATGTGTTTTTTTTTTTATTTTTTTTTTTTTTTTTTGTGTCTATCATCACGTTCTGGGGCAGTAAAAATGTTTCGATTTCCTTTATAGGAAAAGGAAAGTGAATGTAAATGGTACTTGAGCAAGTCAAAAATCAAACTTTTCCAATACTTCTCAAAAGTATCGAAAAAAAACCATAAAAAAATTACAAAAAAACTGGACATTTTTATGCAAAATCACGTTTTGACAATACATTTTTTTTAAAATGCTCTAACTCAAAAACAAAAAACCACGAATACTTGATATTTTTACCAAATGTTTATATTGGCGTTTTCTATAAACGATTGAGTTTTCAAAGTATTTTGACATTTTTTGACCTATTTATAGAATACACCCCCAACTGTATAGCAGAGAGAGGCCCATCCGCTTTCTTTTTTTTTTTCGAAACCCCGATAAGAAAAATTTCGTTTTGCACATTTAAGTTTAAATTTGTATTAAATATGTCAAATCGCGATAATTTACAAGTTATTTTGTGATTAAAAATTTATAACATTTTTTCTTTTTGTACTTAAAATTCAAAATTTTAACATAGGGTTATCCTTAAGTTACTTTAAATAACTAAATAACTATTGGACTCTGAGGAAAAATTTTTATGACTGAAATTTCAATTTTTAAAAAACTGCATATTATAAAGATTTAATTTTAAACGATTTTAAATACATATTTGTTATTATTCAAAAAGTATAAGTCTTAGAAATTTGAAACTTTTATCAGTTGCTTAGATTGGCATTTCCTTTATGTCATTTTTTTTTCAAAATATTATGCTGATTTTTAAGCAACTTATAGACATTTGAAATATTCTATTATTTTACATTTTTTTTTTTTTTATAAATGTTGATAAAAAAAATTTGGCTGATACAAAATAATTGAAAATTTAATAGAAGATTCCACAGAAGTTGTTGTTACTGTCATTTCAAAATTATTCAAATTCATGGGCACGATTATTTTTTATAAGCGTTTGAACATCGAATATTGATATAGAATTACATGTAAAATATAATATAATGTATAATATTTTAGACTGACAAATGATATCGGTTTTTGAAATTTGCTCTAACTCAAAAACCAAATACGGCAAACAATTAAAATTTTACCAAATCTTTATATTGGCTTTTTATAGGAAATAAAATAAAAATAAGGATGGAACTCAACAGGCCGGTATGCACACGACGGACGCTGAACGCAAACTGTTGTAAAATGTAATCTGAATATTTTATCTGTTATAATCATAACATTCATAACTCTTAAGTGACAGGTAACAAAGATACTTTCACATCTAACCGAATAATTATGCCTCATATTAAGTAACCAACTTCTATTACTATCTTAAAAACTTATTTTCAGTGCCAGAATTTTTTATGCAGAAACCACTCTCACCCTCTGTGTGTCACTATTAATTAATAAATCAAAAATTCCATTATAATATTTTACTCTTATTTATATCAGAATTAATATTAATGCAGTATAATATAACAATAGGTAACAATTATTTTAAGGTAAGGACTAGGATGGCGCTACTCTTGTCTAAATTTTTGCTAAGATTAACTATTAAGGTAAATTATTTTTTTTTTTTTTTTGGCGCAAATGGGCGATGCCCAATTTACCTTAATAGTTAATCCCAGCAAAAATTTAGGGCATCGCCCATTTGCGCCAAAAAAAAATAATTCATTTTGGGTACAGCCCATTTGCGCCAAAATAAAAAAGGTAAGTATGTTTTTTGCATCAGCCCATTTACGCCAAATTTACCTGCGTAAACATTTTAAATTAACTACGACTTGGTTAATTCTAATATTTTAAAGACTTATTTAAAACGTATGCCTGTAACGTATAATAAAGTAATTTTTATAAGTCTATAGATTTTAAATTTTCGTGACATGTAAATATAATTATATTAGATAATTCTTCAATTTCTTCATTAATAAATTAAAAATCTTCGTTTTTAGAAGTAGTGAAATTTAGATCGTTTAAAGCTCGTACAACATAATAAAACTGATATAAAACTTGTTTGTTTATCTTTCGATGCAATAATATACAAAGCTTTAAAATCTATAGACTTATAAAAATAGCTTCATTATACGTTACAGACATACTTTTAAATACGTCTTTAAAATATAAGAATTAACCAAGTCGTTAATTTAAAATGTTTACGCAGGTAAATTTGGCGCAAATGGGCTGTTAGAAAAACATACCTTTCTTATTTTGGCGCGAATGGGCTGTACCCAGAATGAATTTTTTTTTTTTTTTTTTGGCGCAAACGGGGAACACCGGGTAAATTACTTTTATTAATTTATTTTAATTTAATTTCTAGTCATTTGAAAGAATTTGATGCTATTTATAAAATAGGGCACCAATACTAAATGTGTACTTTCCCTCTTCGTATTCTACGTTGATTCAGAAACTTGTCATATATATTTTATTTAAATTATATATGCATATACAACTAACTACAATATATCACAAGACTTAAAAAAACCAATAAATACAAAATTATTATATTAGGTATATGTATAATATTTTTATAATCTAAAAGTGTACACATATTATATTTAAAAATAATTATTTAAGTAAATGATTTAAGAGAAAACAATATAAGTGTATGTATAGTTATTAATTCCATGTTGTATATTTTAATAAATTTAAAATATAATTTAAAAAAAAAATTATCACAACAGATAGTATCCATTCATATATTATCTTCTTAACTATAAGAATTAAGGTATAATTTTTTTTATGACATTTTTGTATTTTATGCGTTATAAATTAATGCATTTTTATACTTAAGTATTTTAGTTTTTTCTAAACCACATTAGAATATCTATTAGTTATTAATATAAGAATTTATTTACTAATAAAAGAAAAATTAACATATGTAAAATTTCCAGATTTAAATTTTGTTATATAGCATTTATTCTTAAATTTTGGTATACTTAAAGTATATATTCACTCTTATGATTATATGTTAAGAGTCTGAATAAACCTATTTATCTGAATAAAATATATAAAATAATTTTTTCCTTGAAAAGGTTTTAGTAAAATATGAAACTAATACTAAAGAGTATGAAATTATTGTTAGCCATATTTAACTTAAAATAATACCAACAGGGATCAGCGAAAGTAAATTTCGAAATCCTGAACAGTGAAAATCAAAAGGACATTGCGATGCATAAGTAATATAAACATAAAGATATACAGAATATATACAAATAATTTATCATGAGCCAATTTTTATGGTAATGGTATTTAACTAGCAGCTCTTGCTCACAAATATGTTGTAAATATGAATGATTATTATTGTTACAATTATCTCAATAAACCAACATGTAACCCATAAATAATCGATAAACAACTTACAAAATTAACTCAACGAGTTATTCTTAGTTTTTCAAATAAAAATTAAACTTGAAACTCATAAAAATGAAATAATACTATTCATTTTGAAAAGGTTAAGACCAATGAAACCCCAATGTACACATCAACAATTAATAAATAAAACAATTAGCACAGCGATAAATAGACAAACATAATTGTATATGGAAATTATTATGAAAACTTTTAAAATTTGAAATTATTTAATTTTAAGCTTAAATATTTCATGGTTCATATATCATTCATAAATAAACAATAACTTTGGAACATCTTAAATTTTTGATCAAAAAATCCACAATAAACTGCAATAAAATAGAAAGGGGCATTATACATTTATACGTAGGTAGTTCCTATGGTAAATTAGGTCCCAAAAACCATTAAATTAAGATTAAAACCACGATAGCCGCAATCCATCAGACATATTAACCGAATAGGTTCTGAATACTTTTATTCAACTCACAAGAATAATCTTAGATGATAAAATAATACATTTTTTTTTATATTAGTAAACACATTAAAAAATATTGGAATAAATAAGTAAAATGGAAAATATAAACATAAATGGATGCTTGATCATTTTTTATAAAATAAATTATAGGATTATCTACAATCTACATATATTAAGTATAAATTACTTATTAGAAGTAAATAAAATATTTATTACAACTAAATATAAAATATTTCTACATATTTTTAATACAAATTTAAGTTATAATTAATAAAACGGTAATTAAATATATAATTCGTTACATACTTCTTATGATGAACACGTATAAATTTTATTTATTAATATTTAATTAAATTAATAATTTAAGTTCACACTTAATCAATCGAATTTGCTAGCAAAAATCACAAATAAAATTGCTTTCGGAAGTCAATACTCGCGGAAAGATTTTAAGCTAAGACATGCGGAACTGGCAACTGTGGTTTTTTTCGTCTTAACGATAGAAACAAGAAGCTTTGCAAACGCAAATAATAATCATTATAAGTGCAAGGCATTCATAAGTCAGCCTATTCAGAAAATCTGACGGCAAAACAAATCACCAACTAATAACGACGCTCGTTCAACCTGCTAATTCGACACTATGTTCAAATTATTTTTCAAAAAATGCAAATCAGATTTTTTTTTAACATTCAAAAAGACCAAGAGAACAATAAGTAGATCAAAAACGAAAAAGACAATGTCACAATTTGTTTAAGCTTTCCGTATATATTTTTCCTAGATTTTAAATTAATTTTTATGTGCTATGTACAATTGTACAACGTACATAAACACGTTTACATCCAATATTATTAAAAAGAATGTATTACAAGGAAAACAATTAACAAGGTCATAAATTTTAATTTTGTTTATTTAATTTTCAGTGTTAATTAATAACATTTTTTTGATTAAGCAGTTTTTATTCATTCCGATGGTAAAATTTCAAAATTGTATTTTACTTATATAATAATTATAATTATAGGTAAATTAGTGCATAGTTATACATAAAGGTATAATATTATATTGTGTACATATTTTTGTGTAAACATACATATAACCTAATTATACCTAATATATTCATATTTTAACAAGAAGTATGTACAGAAAATAAGTTCAAGTTCTATTATGTAAACATCATTCTTTTTTCATTGATTATCAATCAACGCATTATAAATTATAAATTAAATGTATTTAATACATACCAATAATTTTGATTAATATGTGTTTTTTTTAATTATAAGATAACTGACTGCTGTAAATATGTATTTAAAAAATAATTATTAAATATTCCTTATAATAAAAATAATTTATACAGACATTTTATAAATTACTAATTAAATGCATACTATATTGCTTAATTTAATTCGAAGTTTCTTTTATATTATTATTTAAAGCCAAAATTAAAGAAAAAATAAAGCAGATAAAGATTTTGATTTGAATAATAATTGTTTATTTGGAGAAGGACATAATAGCTGTAGCTGTTTATCGATTTTGGTGAAAAATTAAATTATTCCTTATGTTTAGAAAGAAAACAACAGTTATTTTTGGTGGAATATGCACTTATACTACTACTTATAACATTTTATACAAAATAATTTTAATTACTTGTTATTCTATAACTATTGCAAGAAATTGATCTGAGATGTTTATTCGAATTAAATTTAAAAAATATTAATAAAAAATAAATAAGATATACAAACAAAATTAATGATTGCATTTTTGTGAAACAAAGTTTTTGTACACATTAAGAACGATAGCAGTTCAAAATACTATATGTCATATACGTATTAATAGTCACACCGTAACTAATATCAAGTAAAATAAGCCATACATCGGTAGTTCTCAGACTATATTCTATGGAACCCTAGTTCTCTACACGAATTGTCAATGCGTTTCAAAACAATTTACGGGTCCCTGATCGAATATTAATTATTTTACTAAAAAAATGTATGTAATAACTAATAACTAAAGAGATTCATAATACAAATAGGATAAAACTACTACTATAAATTATAAACATTATAAAAAAATACTTATATATCTAACAAAATATTTACATTAAATATTTATGATTCAATTGAAATTCTTAATTTTAAAATCATAAAAAAAAATAATATTAAACCTATATATTTGTAAAAAAATATAATTTTATTCGTAATCGCTGAAAATCAAAAAATGAATACTTTACGAATATTTTATTAATTTTTGGAATTTAAAATTTAAAGTAGAGGATTAATGGAATTAATACAACAAGTTTGAGTAGTATTTAAACAACAAAATTGTTTAAGTAATAATTGTTATTAGAATCTTTTATAAATATTTCAAATAACCTGAACAATAATTAACAATATGTAAAATTAATTATAATGTATGACGTATATAAAATACAAAACACGATCAATGGTACAATTTTTATAGGACCTCAAACGGTTTCAAGTATTTAAATGTCATAACAGTAGGTACTCGTTATATCGTTTTTGGTAATCGAATTATCATTTAATTGCAAGGTGATTTTTATTAAATTATATAAGTTAATGTTGGAAGTTTATATCTTCAATTTTCAATATACGAATAAATTGATTGAGATGAATGTATTTATATGTGTTCAAATTGGTAGTACTAGTATTTAAAAATAAAAAATTGTACAGTATTCAGATATATTTAATTAATTATTCAAATGTAGTTTTGCGAACAAAAACTAAAATCTATCCTGCTCGGCAGACTATTTAATAAGTAGAACAAATCTAACAATAATAAGTAACGAGAATCAATAACTGTGCAATTATAGCAAAACAACCGCAGTACAATGATATTATTAAGAAAAAATGTGATAAATAGATTACCAACACTGATCGAAAAACAATAATTATTGTTGGTCAGTGAGAGCTACAGTCTCCTCGTAGTGACCCCTGGGTGATGAATGATAAATGGTTCTCCAACAATATATCAGGTAGAATTAGTTTTGGCAGAAATAAAAATTTGTTTTTAGGTGAAAACAAATAGTTCTTGTTTTATTTATTTTAAAAATATACCTAATAATAAAGCTTAATTTTAAAAATAATTTGAGTAATAATGAAAAACTAAATTAATTTTATTCTAAAAATAATTTTACTTAATTCAAAAAATGTTTAAGGTAAGAATTTACGTATTAAGGTAAATTATAATCATTTATTTGGTATCACAAAGAAACGTTTAGATGTTGACTAAATTAATTTTACAATGATATATTTTTCTTTCTAAAACACTTTTCTGAGAAGTAAATCTGTATTAAAAAGGGAAATCTCAAGTATAATATCATAATTAATTACCTACCAAACTTTTCATGTTTTTCTCTATCAGTAGTTTTTCTATTAATTATAATTAAAAACCACTAATATGCCACTTAAACTCTAATGAATATTAAATTTATACAGTAAATTTTAATATTTCTTTATTTAAGTAACTTAAATAAACTTGTACTTAATGGTTTAGAATTTTCATAGAAAAATCATCCAAGGCTACTTTATCTTAATATTTTTCTCAATTCAGATCAGACACTCAAGGCCCTACTTAGGAGAGGGGGGAGCTAGGTACTGCATTCCCAATCCCGACATAATAAGGGGTCCCCCTGTATTCATTTTACTTTATTAAATGTTTTGATTAAATTTGCTAAATTTTGAGCACGAAATATTTTTAGCCCCTTTGACGAAATTATAAGTTATTATCTAATCCTAGTAAGATAATTGATAAAGTTGAAAAATCGTACATAATCATCATTATGAACCAATATATTTATAAACACGTACGTATACCGTGTATTATATCTTCTGTGAAAATGTGAAATGGTTGTAAAATGTATTATTATTATTAATCAGTTTGGTATTTTTATACCATGCGATATGCAAATGCTTTCGATTCTCGTAAGTATTCCAGTACATTTTTGTTTATCGTTTCACGTTTCTATCAATAATATCTGGAAAAAAAAAGAAAAACCAAGTAGTGGAGAAAAACGCAAATTTAAAAAGAATGCGTAACCACAATAAAAAGTTGCTAACATGATGTGATATCTTTAAACTTATAAGTTATAACAGTTTAAAATTAACATTTAAGTTAAACGAACGAAGTAGTAAGTAATTATATTACTTTAAATATTAATTCTTCTGATGTCGAAAATTTTAGTATTACTGTACCTAAGTAATATACTTGATACGAGTACATTAGTTATTTTAAACGCTGAACACCCTGATGTGTCACCTATTTTATTAACGTTTAAACTTCAAAATAAGGCAATGATGATTATTTTCGACAATATATTATTGATATTTATTATTTTTTTGGATTTAGATTAACAACTTAATTTTTATCCGTATGATTTTAATAAAAACATACCAATAGCTTAACATGACATTTGAATAACAATTATAAAATTCAATATAATTTTCAAATGTTCAGAATCATTTTTGAATGCAACCAAAAATAAAAATAAATAAAGGCTACACAATAATGATCTAACACTTGGGCTCGAGTATTTGTTAATATAGAATTTAAAAATTTTCCATCACGTATTTTAATGAAAATTGATTGTTTTTAAAAATCTGTAATCACCTAAGTTATCCTAAAAAAAAGTAAGAAAAAAATCAAGTGATAAAAACGAGAGTTGCACGTCCGTATGAAAATTAAAATTTTATACAATTGTAATGATGGCCCCAAAGATAAATTAAACCTGTATAATTTTAATACGATATGAGAAAAATAATCTAAAATTCCCAAAACAATATTAATTTTGAATTGTAATTTCGATCAATGACAAGTTTACATAACCATCCAACTTAGCACCTTATTATTAATGGTTATACATTTTGTCATTCAAACATTTTACACACGTATAGTCATAAATTGAAACCTTGACCGTGGCTAGTACGTGTGTCGGTTTAACACTGCTGTGCTAATTGGAACAGATACTACGTAACGAATTTGCTGATTGTGCAATGGTATTCAGGATAAAGATAAAATTGTGGTGAAATAAAGAGTATCCTTTACCAAAGAAAGAAAAGAAACAATAATAAAGCATTTTTTTTCGTTTGTTTGGCACGTGGTATGTTCCTTAGGGAAGACGGAAGAGGACAATATTGTCGATTTCAGCCCAAATCCCGAAACATTAATCAATCGGCAACCTGTTACCCCGATATAGTGAGTATTTTCAAAAGACATAACAAGAAAAACGAAATAGTGCTTTTGTCGACGAAATGCATGTAGAAAGTTTACATTCCATAAATTTCTGAATTTCATCTTAAATTTTATGGTCTGTAGTCTGTACTCTGTACCAACATTCAATACACAACATTCAATTACGTATCAATAAATTATAATTATTCAATACAATTATTTTATACACATATTTTAACGTTATCGAAAGCAGTATTCTCAAAAACACAGAAATAATTACTAATCTACCATCTGATTTAATATTTTAAAATGCTATTAATATTACAAATTTTGTATAAATACTGCCATAAAATAATCCTATATGCAAAAGAATAAACTGATGTATCAACGCACAGCCTAAATCGCTAGGTCTAGAGACTCGACATTTTTAACAGAAATTCTTAATACAACGTAGATGAGCAAAAAGAAAAGGTTTTTCAAAATGTGACCACTAAAGGGGTTAAAAGAGGAAAAAGAGGTAAACATTGTAAAAATGGTCTGGTCGGGACCGCTGAAGCTATGAATTTAAAATTTAGTCAGTAAATTCGTAATATTAATATTATTATATTACTGGAATAAATAATCCCAGGCAACGCTGGTTAACCAAAGGTAGTCATATAGATTTAGGTAAATTCATAGTTAGGACTTAGGACTGATTGTCAACAAAGGCTATGCACATTTTTGAAAGCCATTCTCATTAATTTTTATAAAGCATAATTAATCTATAAATACATAATATGTCGAATATTAACGTATTAAAATAGTTTGGGAATTTGTATGATTTATATAACTAATGTCCAACTTGTTATATAAACAGCACTACTTTTAATTGGTTTTGAAGTTAAAATAAAATAAAATTAAAATTAATTTTATATTCGATTATAAATCCATACAATGATACAATAATAGTCCATATATTTCCATGCAAAAGAGTTATAATAAGAGTTATAGGTACATACAATATGTATTAGTTAAAAATAATAATAGATCATGTAAATCAAAAAAAAAATTATCACAGTACTCAAATATTGTGTTTTGAAAAAAAATTTACTTAAATTATTAGTACAATTTTAGGTACCTAGTACCTACCTATAAATTTTAATATTTTGTAATATTATAATGTAAAATTTTTTTGTAAAAATGTACAACAAGCCCTCTAATAATATGATACCATTATAATCATGATAAAAATAAAAATATACTTATATAATCAGTATAATACAATTATATGCATATAATAAGTAACAATAATAATTAAGGAAATAAAAAATAGCATATATCTCAATATTTTAAACAATAATATAATGATATTTTCATTATTATACTGTTCAAATTTGAAAAGATAAATACAATAACAATAAATTTACTTTTATTTTTAAAATATTTAAACAATGTAGAAATTCCAACTCATCTTCCATTCAGTGGAAAAAATATTTTTAATTATTGGGATGGGCGATTTTAACGCGAAGTTTGTGGTTTGTCATGTACAATAACAAAAAGTATGTTAAACGTGAGCTATACAAACATTTAACGACATAAGATGAAGGTAATAAGATACAAAACATATTTTTATGTTCAAAGGTATCTAAATGTGAAGCAACAAAATAATCTTAAAACAATAATTTAGATTCTTATTAGCATACGCAAATACAAACAATATAGTTATAACTTATAAGTAAAACACTGTTGGGTTAAATAATAATTACTAATCTACTATCAACTTACTTAAGATCTATTACCTACATCGAAAGAATATATATATATAGAATATCTCATTTTATCTCTGATAAATTTAATTTAATAATAATAAGCATAATATGCTTACCATATAAATATATTAAGTATTTATGTGCGTCTTTTTTTCATTATATTTTAATAATTGCGTATAATATATTGAAGTAACTACAATAGATAAATTAAATTATATTAGTTTTTTAAGATTTTATTTAACATATTATTATATTTCATATGTATTAATATACAGATGTTAACTGTTATAAAAACAAAGAGAGTATAATTTCCAAATTAAAATAAAATATTTAAGGTCTATAGTGTACTATGCAGTATTAAGACGACACTATTATAGAAACATAATATATTAATATACCTGGTAATAGTTTAAAGCTAGTTTACAACATCCACGTATTGTTTTAAAACTAAAATATAATCAAAGTTATTTAAAAATTATTCAAATAAATTATAAATAAAAATAATGCGACATTCAATTAATAATAAAACACCAGGAACTCGCTCTACTGTGTACAGTAGAGGTGGACCTCGGTAGCTTGGTCATAGAGTAGGTGATTACAATGGATGTGTTAAATTTGAATGCAGTGATTGATATCATTGTGTACGAAAAATGATTCTAAACGAAGATGATTTGTTGGTATATACGAGTAATACATTTAATATTGTATTTAAATTGTGATATTTTGTCAATATTTGCACTTCAAACTCTAATAAAAAAAATTATGCCTATCTATTTAAATAATTTTTGAATAACAGTTTGATAAACCTATGTGCAATATTCTTTCAATTTTCAAGTGTTTTTTCTCAAAATTTTGTATCAACAATACAAAAACATTACAATAAAAAAATTAAAATATATATTTATGTATACTATAAATAGCTTAAAAATTAGTAAAATATTTTGAAAAGAAAATTATTTAAAGAAAATGTCGATCTAAATAACTAGTAAAAGTTTCAAGTTTCAAGTTTTTACAACTTAAAGTATTTTGAATAAGAACAAATAAATATCTAATACCATTTGAGAATAAATCGTTATTTACATATTTAGTCAAAATTTAAAAAAATTACATTTTTCACTTCGTTCAGAATCTGAAATCAGATGATTGGGTATAAGCACATATAGAGGTATACAAATAATTATATCATTCTTAACATAATACAAAATATTTAATTATTTTATTGTTAATATTTTAATAGGTAACTAAATCAAGGGATGATTCTAATTAGTTGAGAACAGTAACTAACCAATAAAATATAAGGTTCGTTCTTTGTTATGTTAGTTCACAAACCAAAATATTAATGTTTAATTTTTTATTGATATTAAATTGAAGGCAATAATTTAATTATAGTTTTAAAAAATAAACCTTTGGTACCTTAAGTGAAAGACTTAAGTCATAAGTAACATAAATATGTCACGTAATAAAATAATTGTATGTGCAATATGCTCATATTAAATGTACTTTAAAAACTAATCTTAAAATATGAAATTATGAATTAATTTTATCTAACCCAAAAATCATTCATCGTTTCGCTCGGAGTCAAAAAATACACAGAAATCATTAGAATAATCATCATTATTTGTAAAAAAATGCGATATGATTATATAACTTTATAAGATCCTAACCACAAAATCTTTCAATTTTTTAACGCTAAATAGAACGGCTTATGATTAGCTATAGCCTATTGTATAACATTTTTAAACCCTTAACTCAACATGACTTATTTTATAAAAAAAAAAAATACTTACATAAACACTTGTTATACGAAATTCAATAGTATTACTAAAGATTTTATCCAGTAATAAGTTAAAATTAATTGACAAACTTACAAACTAGTTGAGTCTCTATCGATGAAAATTTCAGGAAGAAAACTTTTATACCACTCAATATAAGTTCTTTAATTTTTTTTTTTCTTGAATAATAATCTCAAATTTTAAGTGATATAAAAAGCTGGTTATTACTAATATTTTTTGCACAAATTTAAAATATTTAAAATGTTTTGTATACTAGGAATGTACTTTAAATTTGTAACATAATGTATTATACCATTATATAATATTTAACCTATATACTTCTGTGTCAAAAATTGTTTATAAGACTATTTAAATTAGGCTGCAAACATTTTATAACTTATAACGTCTATAAAGTTATATTACTTCATATTCCTTCAAGGTACGAACCTATAGTTACTCAACTGTAACATCATGTCTCTAAAATCAAATTATCAATACACTTTTATTAATTCTAATTATCCAGATTATCGATATCAAGTTCTATTTCAATTTATTGTTTTCAATCTTTCAAGTAGATTTCTTAAAAAAAATCTAATTCTTAAAGTTATTCTATTATGCCGTTTTGGATGATGTTTCTAAAAAGTAAAAATGCTTTGAATTCCAAATATACTTGAAATTGGTGAAAGTTGTATTAACCATTACAGTGTAAAATCAAAATCACAAAACTGATAAAGGTGCTTCTTATAATATTTTAATTACAGTTGTGTTTTGGTTTTATAATTACCAAGTTCAGTGAATACTTTAAGGATTAAAACTTTCCATTTGAGTTAATTGTAACATACTAGTCGAGAATTAGGGTTGACCCAAAGTTAACCTAGATTGAATAATTATCTCATAATTTACACTAATTTATACACTTATATATCACTTAAACAGTGACATTTTATTCTCCTCATATTCTTGAAAACGTATTTATTTTTGTATTATTATATATTCTACAGCAGAACACATTAAAAAAAAAAAAAAACATTAAATTTAAAAAAAAAAATTATGATCAATCATTCTGATCTCATAATATTTAACTAAAAACTAAATCCATATTAATTCATAATATGCTACTTTTATTTTTAAATAAAATTATAATTCACATTATCGAGCATTTAATCGAAAATTCGAGAGTAGTATATATTTAGAATTACTGTTTTTTTTTTACAAAAATATGAAATAAAAACTTAATTTTCTATGCAAAAAATAAGCAAATTATTCTCCCGTGGTATCATATTAAAAAAATTACCTTCATTTATTACACATTTTTCAATATTAATATATACTAAAATGTCTAAAATATAATATCAGGTATCTTTTTATTACGTAACATGCTTGAAATACGATTATTATTTTAAGATGAAAATAACAATATTTACATAACTTCGAGCATTATTCAAATCAATTTCTGAATATCCACTATATTCAATATATTTAACCATTTACAAGCAAATAAATAATACAACTAAACTAAACACGGTCAAGCTAAATATTCTAATTTAAAGTTCGAAGCATATTTTCAATTCTCCAACTCAATTTCCACCTCACTGACTCTACTCTAACTGAAGAAATATTCATTAATGAAATACATATTATTAGTGTATCAGTGTATATTTAATGAAGGATGTACAAATATTTTTTTAAAAACCTATTGTAATAAATATAGCTTAACTTAAACAGAACATAATAAATATTTTAAGTACTCAACGTTCAAATTTTTAAATAAAAATATGTGATTTTGTAAATTGTATCATGTATTCTGTATTTTTTTTTTCTTAATAAAACGTTATACTTTACAGAAATAATTTAAGGATATAAAAACTTTATTATTTTTAGTCTTAAAAGTTTCCTATGCGATTTCTTTAAATATTTAAAAATAATATTATACCTAATAATGATTCCTAAACGAGAAAAATCATACCCTTGGAAATCAAGCACACAAGGGAAATTATACGACATTGCAACACGAATTCCAAATTTATAGTTCTAAATTATTTTACAAGTTTATTACTAAACAATTATATAGTTAACTTATGTTCAAACTGTTCAAAGACTTAAAGTTGAACCTAATGGTATTAATAGGAAACGCACTTGATACGTTGTGCATACAATTATTATTAAGCCATAACGCTAAAAGGTAAATATTAACTTTGTATAAATAAAATAAAATATAATAATAATAATAATAATAATAGGTATGCACAAACTGAAGAGACCACTTATGTTTTTCATATTATGTGCTACTTAACATTTATAAATTATATATATATATAAATACCAACAGGCAACAAGTTACAATAAAAACATTTTACACATTAAATCTACTCATATATTTATCCTTTTAATCCTTTTTTGGAACATTTTTCAAATTAATTGACATTTGACACATTTGCTAAGATTATATTATTATACCAATAACCAATCTGACACGGTACGTTAACTTATACCAGTTCATTTTACAATATCGGTCACGTTATTATGATGAATCCAATACCAATTTATAATTAACTCAAAACGCTACTGGATTTTTTGCTAACATCAATATACGCGAAATATATTTTTCTATGTACCTATTTATATATTGAACTGATTAACAACAGAATTTATTACAAAGTTATTATTGCTGTATTATTCATGTATTTGAGTAATTATTTTTTATTCAAATTATTCTTATACTAATATTTAGTAATACACTTTCTTAGTAGAAAAAATGTACATAATATATTTAGTTATTATAATTAATAATGTTCCAAATCAATCATTAACAATATTAACGTTTTAAAATTGATTACAACTAATAAAATTATTCTTTAGGAGTAAGAGTACGTAATGGATCATAAAATACTAATGTGTGATTTACTGGTACTGATGATGTTCAAACTCAGAATTTATTTATCATTAATTTTATTTAATACTTGACATTAAATCCAATATTATCCTTCTAAATTATGATTATAAAATAAAATAATACGTGTATTTATCATAATATGATACCTATTACCTAACCTTAATCGGTAGTTAATAATCTTTAATTATAAAACAATACACAAAAACTAAAAAACAATAAACACAATATTTTAATTTCAATTTTATTTTAGATTCTGGAGTAAATATATTGATTTTACAATCAACAATGATGTGTGTTTTAATTTTTGTGTTTGATGCCTCGTTTTGGAGCAGTAAAAATATTTTAATTCCTTTATATAACAACATTTCTGAAAGAAAAGTGAAGTTAGTACTTTGACAAGACAAGAGTTAAAAATTTTCAAAAGTTTTCAAAAACTTCGAAAAAAAACAATAAAATAATTAAGAAAAAACGGGAATTTTTACGCAACATCACGTTTTGACAAACTCCGTTTTTTTAAAATGCTCTATCTCAAAAATAAAAATTGCATACACTTGAAATTTTCACCAAACATTTAAATTACCGTTTTCTATAAATGGTAAAGTTTTTGAAGTATTTTGAAATTTTTTGACTTATATATAGAAAATTTAAATTTTTGTTTTTTCTAAGTTCTTTTTTTTTGAAATATCGTTAAAAATATTTGGCTGTCCAAAAACTCTTGAAAATTTAACACAAGATTTATTATAAGTTATACTTATCACAGCTAAAAAAATTGGAAATCGTTCTACCTACACAAAATTTTTTTATAAACCCATACATTTTAAATTTCTATAAAATGTGTCAAAATCGCGGTAATTTGCAAGTTATTTTGTAGTTGAAAATTCATAAAATTTATTTTATTCATACTTAAAGTTCAAAATTTTTACACTAGGTTATCCATAAGTTACTCTTCAAAAAACTATAAAAAAATTTCTACCGGATTTTAAGAAAAAAATTTTATGATCGTTTGGAATTTAAATTTTTACGAAATTGAATAAAATATCGATTTATTCTGAAACGATTTTAAATATTTATAATAATTCAAAATATGTAATAATATATTATATTATATACCTATTCTAGACCAACATATCAGCTCCGTTAAGAACCGTTATTCGTATGCAATGATACTTATCGTTGCATTCAAATCTAACAAATCCATTGTAATGACCTATCCTATAAGCGAGGACCCCCTACTGTACAGCAGAGCGAGGCCCATCCGGTTCTTTTTTTTTCATACTCAAAATATTTTTCTTTTTACTTTTCAGTACCCGAATAAATGAGTGAAAGGGGTGTAAGAACGGTCAACCGACCAATTTGACTTGAGTGATTGAGGCCAAACCATACGATCTACATTGACGATGACTTCTACATGGCCCGCTTATTTTATTATTTGCTACATTGGATTATTATTGTACATATTTGTACCTATTTTAGATCTATTACGAATTTAAAAAAGCTTGTAAACTTTGTATCGTTAATTGTCATGATAATTTATACATGAACATCGTATAACTTTTATCTAGATAAAAGGCGGCAGAAATAATATTAATTTTAATAAGATATTGATAAAATATAACTAAAATAATTAAGTATTATATTTTGATTTGGTACTAGAAAATATACGAAGAAACTCCATTTGTAAACTCATAATTATATGACAGATATTAGTATGGTGTACAATAAATCGAAGGAGTATGAAAAAAACATTTTATTCCTAGAAGGCTAGAACTGACGATCTTGTGAACCTCATTCATAAATCATCAGATGGTTAATTCAACCCATATGATACCTTATACAACTAGTAATAGTAATAACCATATTATCCGATTGATTCAGAAATTTTATTCTATCGAATAAACTTTGATGATTACTTAACAAAATAAGTTGTTTTATATTTTATGACTTGAAATTTTAATGCAAAATATTACACGCAAACAATTTAAATAGAGAATATAGGATAAATACTGAAATAGTTGACTCGGTTAATTTTTTTCTAATATTTTTAAGTAAGTATATCATGTACCTAACAATAACTAAGTATTTTTGTGAATAATTATAATAAAAATAACCGTTATATTGTGTATTTGGATATAATTAAATTTTTGTTATAACTTATAATATCAATACAAATATAGAAATATGTTATGGGACTGTTTATGCTGATTAAATTTAAGTTACAATCAGTGGTAAAAGAGGAATAGCGAGAAGATTTGATTTTTATTAAATCGAATTTATTTTTTTTCGTGATATTTTTAACATACTTTACTATCGTATATTTTTTATGTGGTGATCCATCATTGCTTCCAAATATATTACATACATAAAGTAATCCGAAATGAAAGACAACAACTCAGCCCCAGTGTCTATAATGGCTTTTTTATCTTTTATTTAAATTATGATGTTCAAAATAAATAAGTCTCTAGAAAATTAAGATAAAGATTTTGCAGTATTTAAAACACATCAATGTTAATGCAATATGTTTGTACAATATTTGCGATTTAATCTATTGAGAAAAACAATGAACTACCTTTATTACCCTACTATGTAAGATAATAATTAACTAATAAGGTAGAGGCGCAATGTGGTTTTCTAAGCATATTTTGTTTATATGATGTGATTGAAATAAAATTAAACAATGCTCATTTCATGCTTTACAAAAACAGGAACTGAATAACTTTTCGATTAAATCTATAGTAAATAATAATGTAATTTTTTCGAAAATGTATACCAAAATAGCAGGAAATAGAATACTACAATAATTATTCATATAATACATTTTATATATACTCGATGCATGTGTACAGTAGAACACGTACTCTGTATTTAAAGCAGCAGGTAGCATATATCGCCTCCGATTCAACGATACGAACTCCGAAATAAAATCAACCCCCAGTTGCCTACAGAACGTATTTTATATTTTATATACCTATATATAATAAGCACAGCTTATAATATACGGTCGTGCGTCAGATGCTTCAGCGGTCGACGCGATCAGAGGGGTGGGGAAAGTAACGGCAAGGGTTGGATTAATATTTGTATGATATTATGTACAGTACAGGTATCAAAAATAAGTAAAGAGTGAGTAGTGGATGCGGGAGTGTGGGATCGTCGGAGCTTACCTGTCTAGAGAACGGTACACGCGCGCACGCACGAATAACGCGGTGACAATCAGTGTGCGAGTGTGTGGGCAGCAGCGTCGTCGGCGGCGATAGTGCAGGTGGTGGTCAAATAACGATAATTTACGATATTGTGCAAATGATAATAATAATAATAATAATAATAATAATAATATTATAATATTATGCAGATTGCATTTCGACGTGATAATATTTTTATAATACGACGTAGGCGTTGTTGTTGTTATTTTTTTTGTTGTTGTTGTTGTCGTTATTATTATTTGTATTAC
Organism: Chaitophorus viminalis; assembly: GCA_025469195.1. NCBI lineage: Eukaryota > Metazoa > Arthropoda > Insecta > Hemiptera > Aphididae > Chaitophorus > Chaitophorus viminalis. The sequence continues at coordinate 202,424 of JAIPRK010000223.1, forward strand.
TATTATAATTGTTATTATTATTATTAATATTATTGTTGTTATTATTATTTTTATTATTAGTAAAATGATTACTAATAGACAGGTAGGTATAGTATCGATATACTACTGTTTATAACAATAATAACAATAATAATAAATCGTGCGCTCGAGGGACACGGCGACCGTCCGGGGTACGGGATGAGATTATCAGAAAGCTGTGCAGCGGGTGTACAGGTATGTCCGCGTGTATCACGGTTGCAGGTAGACCGAGCCGAGTGCAACAGTCGTCATGGTTGCGGCAACGGCGGCAACGGCAACGGCGACGACGGCGGCAGAGGCGGTGGCGGCTGCGGCGACGTCACTGTGTAGCGTGTACGCGGTGGCGGCCAACCCCGGTCGTCGTCGTCGTCGCCCGTGCGCACGGTGACGGGAGGCGGAAACAGATTGACGACGAGACACTGCCGGCGAGCACGCGGCAATGACGACGGGACAGCGGCGGCGTCGACAACAGGCGCGCGCGAAATACGGTCGCGAGCGTGTGTGGACCGCGTATGTACGGTGCACAGCGCCGGTAACGAGATACTGGCGGCGGCGGCGGCTGCTGCTGCTGCTGCTGCTGGACGCGGTAGCAACAGCCGCCGCCGTCGAGCCCGTGCAACCCTAGGCAACGCCACCACCGCCGCCGCGGCCGTATATTATATAGGTACGCTAACACTATCTGACGGATGCAAAATGCAAAACACCCGGGGGATTGAGATTATAATATAATATTATAATATGTACACATATATTATATACATTAATATATAGAGATACATATGTATTTATAACATAATTAGAATACGTATCAAGTATATATTATACTTTTGTTGTTTACTTTTTTTCTTTTTTTTTTCGGCCACGCGATATCATCATCATTATGGGTTTTTAAAAATAATTTTATTAACACGCCAATAGCTCGGTCACGTACACAATATCCTATACTTGGATGAGCATATAACAAAATGTTTTGAGGAAGGTTTCAAAGTTTTCTGAGGTTACGGATGTTGCGATAGCAATAATTATTAATAAATAACGATGGATAGTTAGATTTAATTGTCCATGTTATCTAATATTTTTCACGTGAACGAAAGTCGAAAATTACTGAACGTTAAGTGTGTGTATGAAAATTATATATAATAATATAATATATTATATGTGTTATATATTTTCTTAAAATTTTAACTGGAGACTTGAAGTCCCCCCCCCCATTGTACATATATGTAACTTAACCACATAATTTATTAGTTGCATTAGTTGCATATACTTTTAATATTTTTCTTTTATCTTAAGCCTTTTAAAAATGTATTTGGTCCAGTATATGGAAAATATAAATTCTATGAACTTGGTATATATATAAATTTTATGTATATATTTTATGTATATATATAGGTTCTAGAAGGTTGTAAACCATACCTCTTTTCAAGTATAGACATGGAGGTATACCAATACACGGGTCAGTCGTAATTAAAATTCGAATCGCGTGCCCAACTACGTTTTTCGTTTTTGCTCAGCCCCGTAGTCATGAGCCATGGGATTTTATCATAAATATATACGTACATATTATATTTAAATATATACATACATCGATGTAAGACAAATTCCCAGAACCCGGGGATTTCAAAATGGATTTTAAACGAATATATACAGTCGTTTATCTTACATAACACGATTGCAAGGGAACTCGGAAATTAAACTTGCACAAGAGAAAAATGTATTCGTGAATCGTCTAACTTTCTTTTAGGTAAATTATTCAACAAAAGATGTAAAAGTTTAATTTAGAAAAAAAAAACGTATCAATTCATAAAAAATATTCTTTTAATGTTATACCTATCACAACTTTATTCTTCTTCCAAATTTGTAAATTGTTTACATCACAAACTTGGTAATATATAAACCGATAGAACAAGTTTGATTTTTTCAGATGTGAAAAAATAAATAAACTTCAATGTAGGTAATACAATTACTTGGAAAAATCCGTTTGTAGTCTCTTCATCAGTTGAAATTTATTCCTATAGACTATAGAGTATACTCTATAGCCTATAGGCTATGGCGGTATAAATACCTCCTCGTATGTAAAAAAATTTCTTTATAATTTGTTATTCGAAAACATTGAAATTTTCAAAAAAAAAAAAAAACAGTACTGTGAGCAATAATTTAATATGGTTTAACATTACAGCTTTTATATATATCCAATATTACATGACCATCACCTGCCAAAGAATGAACCTGTATCTCACAGGATTTATTTTAGATAAACGTGACAGCTATAATATAAATGATTGGCAGCCGTTCTTATTTATTATATAGTAAAAAATATGTTTAAACCAACGAAAGTAAAATTACAGAGTTTTATTTCTATCCATTTTACTTACATTAATTGATAAATTTTATTTTATTCAGGAAATTAGTCCCGATAACTCGAAATAAAACGTTTAATAATATAAGTAGTATATTTTTAAAACTAATTTTTTTCACACACAATGAATTTTCCATTAACGGACAATACGAGAGAGATTTTTAATCGTATGTTATAAAAAGGATTTTACAAATCGGTAGATTTCTATAAAGAAATTATTATAGATTTTGGTACTTACACTTATGATTGAAAGTTAATAATATTTAAGAACAATGAGTATTTGTGTAATTTTTTCCTATACCTATACTTTATATACGTAGATGCAAGAACTATTTTTTAGATTAACAATTAAAGAAAACTGATGATGTTGAAAATTCATATTCATGCATTGTTGAAGATCATTAATGATTATAAAATTAAATAAAGCATAATTGCTTTATATTAACAAAATATAATAATTTTATTTTTAACTGGTACAGTGGTAAAATTTAAATTTAATAAGAACAAACATTGTCGTGAACACATTCGATACACTCTGAATGAACCTATATTTACTTGGACTTACTTGAACTTCTTATTGAAGCCAGAAATGCATTGATTTTACTATGATGTTTTATTTTTCAGTAAACTTTTTCAGATACCAGTAAAACTGCACCAAAAGTTTCATGCAGTATCTTATTAGGTCGAGAAATGGACACGAAAGATACCTACTTCAGATATATATATATATATATATATATATATACGTTTCTTTTAGCAAAATAAGTAATCCTGTAAATTATAAACTCCAATTAAATTACTAAGCCCCAATGCAATACTAACAATATTGGAATCTGCAATACTAAAAAATCCTATTTAGCTTAGTCGGTTCATTTATGAACATGACAAATTTTAAAAATGAAACAATTAATTTCATTAGCAATTTTTACTGTATACTTATAACCATCAATTATTAATATTGTATTCATTCTATTTTATTTCGTTGCTTACCTATAGGATAATTTGATTGTTATCTTTATTTTATTTTATTTAAAGCCATTTATATTTTATTATATTACATGAACTATGTACAATTGTATTGAACAGTAAACTGTGTCGCAAGGCTATTTACAAAGTAAGCAGTCCGTTATATATATATAAGTTGTTTATATATTGAGAACCGATTTAATAATCTATTTTTCTTATATTCGTTAAAGATTGAAAATAATTAGCAAGATTAGTGCTTTTCGTGAGTTAAAATTATTGCTTTTATAAAAATAAAAATAGCCTAAATTACAATCACAATTGTTGAGTTTTATTACAAAAATCTAAAAATAATTTCATTAGCTATGACCGTTTAATAATTTTTACCTATAATTTAGTTAAAAATATATATTAAATTTAATCAATTTATTTTATTGTTTCTTAAGTTCTTCCTTTTAACTTATAATCTACTATTATTTTTTAAACACCTGTAATGTTTTGAAACAAATTTTACCTCATTTATTAAAGGGCACAGCCTATATAAATTAAAGCTCATTTATTGATTTCCGTTTCTTAAAGCAAGCCGGATTTATATAAACTTTACAGAATCCATCATGAATAAAATATTAAATAAGTACTTAATTTTATGTTATACAACATTTGATTTTTATACTACAGTATGGCTATAATATTATAATGTGTGGACGGGTAGTAAACTCTCCCGAATGTATAGTTAACGCTCAATATTAGATTTACTTGGACCTTGTATGTTAATTCTCCCGGGTCATTTTTAGAGCCACAAAAAATGTAATTGTAAAATTTAAATGTTATACATATCTACTTGACGGAAAAATCAAACACTACATATTGATGATATACTTTTTAGTTTTATTAATACAAACATTTTACGCAAAATATGAATGTTATTAACAATTTAAATATACTGTAAAATGAATAGCTAACTTAAATATATATACATTTGGTTAGAAGGCTAAATATATATATAAATATATATATGTAATAAAAATGTATAAAGTTATTAAACAGAAATTTAGGTTATGATAAGTGGTCAAGAGCTTAAATTAATTAATTTACATTTTGATTAAATGTATTATGTACAAAATATAAAGTTTAGGACATAGGTGTATTCTGTATATTGTATAGGTACCTTCTATTATTATTAAATATATTATTTAAAATCAATAAAGTATTATAATACTACTATTCAAATGAAGATAATCAAATATAAAAAATATAAGAATATTTATTTATTTTTTATAATTTATCACATATATTATAGCATTGTGTTATTGCAATTACTGCAACAACACAATGAGTACGAAACATTATATAGGAAAACAATTAAAAACCGTTTGTTAGTTAAGTATGGTTATGTTATTATTACTGGTATATGAATCAAAACAATGGGACTTATCGATGTTCCATATTAATTTTCGAACCATTTCCGTCAAGTTAAACATATTAGCACTTTACAGTGGACAATGACAATGGAGTTTCAAACATCACAATTATTTTCATGAAGTAAACGAAAAACAAAAATTAAAATATTGAGTATTAAAAACTAACGTGCGATGAGAAATTAAATGGATTATAGGATATTATTTGTTATTTAAGACGTGTATGTAATTAGTAATTACTAATATGTAATAGAATAACAGCGACAACGATAACAAACAGAGAAAATCATTGTGAAAAATGTTAAAAACAAACGGTTGGCAACTTCGGCGTAGCCTACTTACGAGAATGTAATCGTACAAGTATGACAGATATTTATTATAGTATTTTGTTCACTAGCTGTCTCATTATATTTATCGATTTAATACTTAATCTAATGGTCAACAACTATAATATTATAATAAACACAGTGTTATCCGTCATTGTTATATTGTATTATATTCATTATTATAGTTGCGATAATATAATAGTTGGTACACAAGGAAATGAAAAAATTGTTAAATTACGCGAACAGTTTAAATGCACACGACATATTTTATTGACAGCACAACGACGCTCGGCAGTTAGATTTTCGGATATTCTCAAAGGAAAAGGTCTAGCAAACAACGCTACCACATTACGTGTACTATTTGATATATACAACGCTATAGACTATAGAGTATAGACATAATAAGTAAGTGCAGGCAACTCAACAAACGGTATATCAATGAATTTCAATAAGTTTCGTATTTGACTAGGTAGTACTGTTTTTCATCACCCTATATCGGCCTTGAGGATGAATTTAAAAATCGTATACTAATTCCCAAGAGTGGATCTAAAAATACAAAAGGGGGAGGGGGTTAGACGAAAAAATGTACTTCAAATACATAAAAGGCAAAAGCACTGGGACCAAGTTTATTTAATGAATAAAACGTTCATCAAACATGCATATATCATTTTGAAATAATAATAATATAACAAACTTAAAAATACACTTTTATTACTAAGATATAAAAATAGGTTTTACTGTATTAGGTACCAAAGAAATTGTGCAAAATAGTTTTATAGAACTTAAATAGATAGTTGAATAAAAGTACTTGGGTCATATTTAAGGCCATATATTTGCTACTCAACAAACAATAAACAACAAAATGTTTAACGTTTTTAAAATGAAGAATTGTAATGTAAAGTAAAATTTAGGGTTTTTAGCTGTACAATAAGATATTACAATTATTTTTCAAAGTGAAGCTTAATGTAAATGGTAATAATGTCTCAATGAAGAAAAAATTTATAGGAAAAGGGACGCTAAAATAGTTGTGACCCACAATCGCCCAACCTCTAAATTTGGCCCTACAAAGTACACCTTTATATTTAGTTTTGCAATAAAATAATACATTTATTTGACGCTATCTACTTTATCTTTCTAGACGATCTTGAAAATTAATATGTTTACTTATTACTTTTTCGATATTTATAAGTATGCGTCTTCTTGAATATTTAAACTACCAAATGTTTAAAATCGCTTTACACTATAATAGGTACCCAGAGACATAAAACGGTAGAAAAAGGTTTAGGAATACTCATTGTAAATTGTAAATTTTAATAAAAAGTTAACAGTTTTAACATAAGTATATATACATATATGTATATATATGACCTCAAATTATGGCCAAACAATATATAGTAAAACGTTTATTTTCGGTACGAAAACACGCTTTATGATATTAAATAATAGGTAAACTAATAAACGCTGTGGTGATTAATTGATAAAATGATGAACAATATAGTATACGAGGACTATGAAATGTTATGTTTTAAGACGTATTGAAGGTTTTGCCTATTATTAATTAGTTAAATAAACTGAAAACTAAAGTAATGTTTTAAATATTTTAAGTATATAAGAAGGGGGCTTCAGTCTCCATAGCTCCTCTTTGTATCCATCATTGCTATCACCGCAAACAATTGTTCCATTCAAACTATTCAACATTATTATTTACTGATAGTGTTTTAATAATTTAGAAATAATATGAACGTTGATGGGTACCAATTTATAATACTGTTCCATTTATGTATATAAACATTATAAGTGCATATTATAGCCATCAGTCATGTATAGCGGCGATGTAATATACATCATTTTGTGAATATGTTGTTAAATCATAATATCCAGATATCCTTAAAGTTAAGAGATTAAGTCTATAACCAAACGTAGGTATTTAGACAATATAAGCATCTCACCTTCGTCGTTCAGAATCGTTTTTCGAAACCAATGATACAAAAACAATTTAACTATCATAAGCACGATTTGGGAGGCATAGGGAGAAACTTAGCCACTGAACATCCAAATTAGGCCCTCAATTGACATCACGATTAAAACAAAAAATAAAAATGTTATTGTATACTTCAAATAACAATTCTATGGTAACATTTAAAATTTATATATTTCGTTTTCAAAATTGATCAGATTATATTTTTAATGCAACAAATATTATATACTCACATTAAATATATAGATTTAAATAAATAAACAAATTTTAAAGTTTTACTTAAACTTATTTTTGTTAATTTAAATATTCTTTTCTATTATTTTTTATTATTATTAATTGATATTGTGTTTAAAAAAAATAGCCCCCATATAATATAATATTATATCAGTCACAGTCACCCGTCCCCGTATCGTAGCATATGTTAATTTATTAATCTACCTATTTGTTTTTCAATTTCTTTGTTACAATAAATAATAAAAAATTGTGTCAAGTATTATTAAGAGAGACATGTAAAAACTATTTTTTCATAACCAAAACAATATAATATATTTTATAATATATTTTGTTTGTGCTATATTGATGAAAATGTTTTATATTGCTAGAAATTGTTGCTAATTGACCGTAATTATCAGTAAATATAATCAATTGCCATTATTATAATTTATAACCAATAAAAAGATTTTATATCATTTTAAACTGATTGACATTGCATATACATTCTACAATGGAGAAATTTTTTCAAAATGTTCGATTTTTATCAATAAAGCAGAAGGTTATTGGTAAAGAAAACAATGGAAATCATTAAGAAAGAATCTAAATCATTAAATCATTTAAAAAGACTCGTTCACAAATATTCTGATCATTTATTATGAACTTTTTATTGCAAATTTGGTTATTTTAAAAAATGAAACTGATGAAAAATGGTTTAACATTTCTCAATAGATAAGTATTATAGGCTTAAGGCTTGAACATCTTAGGATCGTGAATTTTCAATGGGATTCAATGAGTACCTGGATTTACGGGATGTATCCCAAAACGAGTTTTATAAAGAAAAATATATTACCTACAAAATAACAGGATATTGTTATTCTTCAATAATATTATGTGGTTATTGTAAAAATATTATTGAAGATCCCGATATCAAAATATAAAAAAAAAATTTAATTTAGAAGTGTAAGATACAAACTTTATAAAATTTAATGTTTATTTAACAACTTAGATTTTTTTGATTTTTACGTGATTAAGTTATTAAATGCAAATTTGAAAATCTAAAATAATACACATTTTAGATTCCGAACGGAGTAATGGAATCTATTGATTTTACAATGATGTGTATTTTTTTTTTTGTGTGTGCGACGACACTTTTTTGTAAAAATGCTTCGATTTTCTAAAACAGCCACTTTTCTGAATGTAAAGTGAATGGTACTTGAGCAAGTCAAAAATCCAACTTTTTCAATACTTTTTTAAAAAATCGAAAAAAACGATAAAAAAATTACGAAAAAACAGGAAATTTTATGCAAATTCACGTTTTGACAAAATACATTTTCTTAAAATACTCTAACTCAAAAACGAAAAATCGCAAACACTTGAAATTTTCACCAAATCTTTATATTGGCTTTTTCTATACATGGTTAAGTTTTCAAAGTATTTTGACATATTTTGACTTATTTATAGACAATTTAAATTTTCGATTTTTTTAAGTTTTTTTTTTTTTGAAATATCTATAAAATTTATTTGGCTGTCCAAAAACTCTTGAAAATGTAATACAAGGTTTATTATAAATTATACTTATCGTAACTAAAAATTATCGGAGATCGTTTAACTCAATTTTTTTTTCATAAGCCTATAAATTTCAAATTTGTATAAAATATGTTAAAATCGCAATGATTTGCAAGTTATTTTGTAGTTGAAAATTCAAAATATTTTTTTTCAGTTTATACTTTATAATTAAAATTTTAACACTGGGATATCCATAAGTTACTCTTCAAAAAGCTATAAAACAATTTCTACTGGACTTTAAAAAAAAATTTTATTACTGTTTGAAATTAACATTCTTACGAAATTGCATACTATTGCATTTTATTTCAATTTAAATATAAAATACTATTTTAGACCAACATATCATCTCCGTTCAGAATCGTTTTTCGTATACATTGTATTCAAACTTAACAAATCCATTGTAATGAGTAATCCTAAAGACCTATCCTATGAACGAGGTGCACTCCACCCCAACTATTCAGACCCATCCGGTTCTTTTTTATGCATGGTCATAAAATTGTGGTCGATGTTTTTAATCATTATATTAACCACAGTCAAACAATATTTGTAAAATATATGGACGATCATATTATGGATACTGTGATATTATAAGATCCACAGAACACGGAACACAATGTAGGTAATGAAAACCTGATTTTAAAACATTTATATTATATAGGTACCTAATCTTATTGTATTTTTTCGTATAAATTAAAATAAAATACATTAAAACACAATGTTTTCGTATTATAACATTTTCTTATATATTATACTCTCAACCATCTGTAATGTACCAACTACCAAGTATATTATATAAGTATTAGTATATTACTATATATATATACCCTTAATGGTTTAATGCATAATATATTATACACTTATATATTCTACCTTATTCTTATTATAGTACTCTAATGCTTTTTTAATATAAGATTAATGAAATCCTGAGCTTAGGTAAAGCAAATTCATTACTCTCAACATTTATTTAAAAGTCCATTAGTATTAAAAATTATAAATTTTTTACTCGATACAATTTCAACGCTAAAAATATTATAATTGCTTAATGTAAAATATAAATATTGTCATTTCGTACTAAAACTTAATTTAATTACTTGCCTATAATATGTTATACATGTAATAATTAATATTTTTAGTTTTCGTAAAAACTACCGTTTTATTATAATATTATTTAAATATATGATGTAGAAGTACATTTCATAGAATAAATAAAGATTTATTAATTTTCTACTTTTCATTTTTCATTTATTCATAAATTGGTATTTAATAAGAACTTTTTCTCAAATAGCCAAACATTTTCAAAAAATCATCCTTAAAACTGGTTAGGTACCTGAGATTTTTGTAAATATCATAAATATTAATAAGCCTATTTCGTATTAATTCGTGAATCAATAGGATACAATCATACTGTCATCTGTTCATATGTCTATTATCTATGTTATGCTGAAATTTGATTAAAACATGAACAGAAATGAAAACGAAAAAACGGATGGGCCTCACTTTGATGTACAGTTGGGGGTGGAGTGCACCTCGTTTATAGGAAGGTCATTATTACAATGGATTTGTTAAATTTGAACGCTATGATAGATATCATTGTATACGAATAACGATTCTGAACGGAGTTAATATGTTTGTCTAAAATGTATATATAATAATATAGTATTTTATATTTAAATTGAATTATAATGCAATTTCGTAAAAATTTAAATTTCAAATAGACATAAATTTTTTTCTTTTAAGTCCGGTAGAAATTTTTCTATATATTTTTGAAGATTAGCTTATGGACAACCTAGTGTTAAAATGTTGAACCTTAAGTATAAACAAAAAAAATTTTATGAATTTTTATCTGCAAAATAACTTGCAAATTAACATGATTTTGACACATTTCATACAAATTTGAGCTTTATAGACTTATAAAAAAAATTTTTTAGTTACGATTAGTTTAACTATATATATACCTTGTATTAAATTTTCAAGAGTTTTCGGTCAGCTAATTAAATTTTATAGATGTTAAAAAAAATTTTTTTACAAAAATCGAAAATTTAAATTGTCTATAAATAAGTCAAAAAATGTCAAAATACTTTGAAAACTTAACCATGTATAGAGAACACCAATATAAAGATTTGGTGAAAATTTCAAGTTGTTGCGGTTTTTCGTTTTTGAGTTAGAGCATTTTAAAAAAATGTAGTTTGTAAAAACGTGATTTTGCGTTAAATTTCCCGTTTTTCGTAATTTTTTTAACGTTTTTTTCGATTTTTGCAAAAAGTATTAAAAAAGTTGGATTTTTGACTGGCCAAATACCATCTACATTCACTTTTCTTTCAGAAAAGTTGTGTTTAAGAAAATCGAAGCACTTTTACTACCAAAAAAGGTGTCCTGAAACACACAAAAAAAAACACACATCATCGTAAAACCAATAGATTCCATCATTCCGTTCAGAATCTAAAAAGATGTCAAGAAAATAAGTGCCTATACCATTTGTTTAATATATATGGAAAAATGTTTGTGTTATAATTGTATTTTCATAATTCCTATATATCAATTATGATGATCAATTTATGATGTAATATCCCTATGTCTATTCAGCATACCTTATTATATTCACGGATAAACCGCTTATCTGTTTCCATATGTATAATGAACAGGCAGTATACAATAATTAAGTTATTGACGAGGACAACCATAATGAAACACTTTACTAAGGTACCTCTATTATCTAATGATATAATAGTAATAAAATAATAATAGTAATAAGCCCTATTAATAAAAAAAAAAAATCTTTATAGAATATTATAGTTTTTTTTTTTTTTTAACTAAAGAACTAAAGAAAAAGCGAGGGCCGATAAATATCAATTTTACAAAAATGCTTAAATTATGGTATTGTCCAATTTGTTGGTTATATTGTAGGTAATAAAAGTAGTCCGAAACAAATAATTTTTAAATTTAACCATGGTTTGAATGTTTGAAAAATCAAATGAAAAATCAAAATAGAAAACACAACATACCTACTGCAAATAATAACTTAACACGATAAATTTAATTATTATTCCAAAATAATAATACCTTTAAACATATAGTGGTTTTAACGATATATCAAATTCGATTTTCAGAATTTTCCTTTCATGAAATTCAATGTAAGTAAATACCTATTTAAATACTATACTTATATCAACCTATCTTATTATTTATGAGTAATATAAAAATGTAACACAGCCATCAAACTATATTCAAGTGACCGACAGTGTTCAAATAATGTCTCACGCCTTACATATGTACCACCTACCTTGAAAAACAGTGCACACAGACGCAAGGAACGAATCCGCTCGACCTTTGAATTCGATTGTGTTTTAAACATAACCAGTGCATTTATGTATACCCAATATAATTATTTATTTAACAAATTCCAAATATGGCATGCCGTCATTTAGAGGAACTACTCAAGTTCTTTAGCTAAAATGTTCCGTCTTAGTCCTGCCTTGTATATTTTGTAATTCCAATCCCTATGTAGGCTATAATGAAGATGTATTTTTTAAATATACATTTTCTTTAATAATAATAGTTGTTTTAAAAAGATTACTTAATAATAAAAATCGATAATTATTTTTGTTTTTACACTTAAAAATATTTTTTTATAATAATTTATTATAAAAACTCAATCAAAAGTTATTTACAATATTCGATAGCTTATAAAATTATGAGACCATATAAATAATTTAAGGAATGCAAAATATTTATTTTTGCTTTAAAAATAGTTCGGTAAAAAATTAAATTGGTATGCTGATAGCCAATTAAAATGTTTAAGAAAATAAAAAAACCAATAAACAGAAATTATATGCCTGTGGTTTATTTTATTATGCATAAAAATCTTAACTGGGTGGTTCTTATTATTTGAGTATAATATTAATTGATGCTTAACATTTAGGTTAAAACCAATATACGAATATGTATTCGTATACCTTAACCTCTTATAATAGGTATATTATAATATATTTACCATTTTAATAATTCGTAATTATAGTACTTATAAATATAAATAGTTAAAAATAGTCTTTCATTACATCAATCCAGCTCCCTTAATGATAATAATACACACATATATGGTCACAAATGAAGTCTTGATCACGACAATGGCCTAAACAAAACACTCGCAAATATTTAACACTTATACGTAGTACCATTGATTATAAATACTTATAGTATTTATAATCAATAGTATTACGTACGTTTTACTAAAAATAACGTTTTACAGATTGTTAAAATAATATAGCATATTGCACAACGAAACGCCTAACACGCGTTTAAATTATAACTAAACATTAAGATAAAAATTCACGGTGAGCTCTAACCGCTATAATAATGCTATCACAAAAAATTATATATTAGAATAAATCACTAAAATAATCATTAATTGTTGGTATTTAATCTGTCATTGTAATTTAACTAATATGTAGTACTATGCAGTAACTTGGTACCAACTACCAATTACAATTATTATTTTAATTATTGCTTTTTGAACATTCTTAACGAAACTATAATCGGTTTACAAGCGCTACTAGTATCTACTACTTATAGCGTGTACTGTATACATCCAATTAAATTGTATGCGTGGTGGGATCACTGCGATAGCAAAATAAGTAGCCTAAGGAGGCACTAGTTTAGAGGCCGCAAATTTTGAATGAAAAACATTTAACATAAAATATTTAAATATGTACGAAAAAATGTATTATATTAATACTATCTCATTTACCGATGATGCACATAATAACAATAATGATAAATGCATAATTGATTTAAAAACTAAATTAAAAGTTGAGTTATACTTCTATATATTGAACGAAGCAATCAATTGTCTTGAAGAACGATTTCAACATATGCATAACCCCTGTGATCATTTTAAGTTTTTTTCTGACATAAGTAATTTAGAAAATACAACATAATATAATCTAAGAAAAAATCAGAATTGACTTCGAGAGGAGTCTACTTTTTTCTAAAAAAATTGTATATTGTTAAAAACAAAATAAAAAAAGAACTGGTGGGCCTCGCTTTGCTGTACAGTTGGGGGTGGAGTGTACCTCGTTTATAGGATAGGTCATTATTACAATGGATTTGTTAAATTTGAATGCAACGATAGATATCATTGTATACGAATAACGATTCTGAATGGAGTTAATATGTTTGTCTAAAATGTGTATATAATAATATAGTATTTTATATTTAAATTGAATTATAATGCAACTTCGTAAAAATTTAAATTTAAAACAGTCATAAAATTTTTTCCTTTTGGTCCGGTAGATATTGTTTTATATATTTTTGAAGATTAGCTTATGGACAAACTAGTGTCAACATTTTGAGCCTTAAGTATAAACAGAAAAAATTTTATGAATTTTTATCTACAAAATAACTTGCAAATTATAGTGATTTTGACACATTTTATACAAATTTGAGCTTTATGAGCTTATAAAAAAAATTTGAGTGAAACGATCACCATTATTTTCTATTGAAGATAAGTTAAGCTTATTATAAACTTTGTATTAAATTTTCGAGAGTTTTTGGCCAGCCAATTAAATTTTATAGGTGTTTTAAAAAAAAAAAATTAGAAAAATCGAAGATTAAAATTGTCTATAAATAAGTCAAAATATGTCAAAATACTTTGAACACTTAACCATGTATAGAGAATACCAATATAAAGACTTGGTGAAAATTTCAAGTAGTTGCGGTTTTTCGTTTTTGAGCTAGAGCATTTTAAAAAAATGTAGTTTGTAAAAACGTGATTTTGCGTAAAATTTTCAGTTTTTTCGTAATTTTTTTATCGTTTTTTTCGATTTTTTAAAAAAAGTATTGAAAAAGTTGGATTTTTGACTTGCCCAAGTACCATCTACATTCACTTTTCTTTCAAAAAAGTTGCTGTATAGGCAAATCGAAGCATTTTTACTGCAAAAAAAGTTGTCGTCAGACACAAAAAAAAAAAAAAAAACACACATCATTGTAAAATCAATAGATTCCAACACTCCGTACAGAATCTAAAAAACCATATATTACTATCTTGAAATCAAATAGATCATGCTACTATAGATATTATTGTGAAAACTAAAAATTGACTGTTTGAAGTTGTGTTGTAAACATTTTAGATTCTGAACGGAGTGATGGGATCTATTGATTTTACAATGATGTGTGTTTTTTTTTGTGTCTGACGACAACTTTCTTTGCAGTAAAAATGCTTCGATTTGCTTATACAGCAACTTTTCTGAAAGGAAAGTAAATGTAGATGGTACTTGGGTACGTCAAAAATCCAACGTTTTTAATACGTTTTGCAAAAATCGAAAAAAAACCATAAAAAAATTACGAAAAAACGGGAAATTTTACGCATAATCACGTTTTTACAAACTACATTTTTTTAAAATGCTCTAACTCAAAAACGAAATACCACAACAACTTGAAATTTTCACCAAATATTTATATTGGTGTTCTCTATACATGGTTAAGTTTTCAGAGTATTTTGACATATTTTGAATTATTTATAGACAATTTAAATTTTCGATTTTTGTAAATTTTTATTTTTTAAACACCTATAAAATTTAATTGACTGGCTGAAAACTCTCGAAAATTTAATATAAGGTTTGTAATAAGCTTAAATTATCTACACTAGAAAATATTGGTGATCGTTTCACTCAAATTTTTTTTATAAGCCCATAAAGTTCAAATTTGTATAAAATATGTTAAAATCGCGATAATTTGCAAGTTATTTTGTGGTTGAAAATTCATAAAATTTTTTCTGTTTATACTTAAGGTTCAAAATTTTAACACTAGGTTGTCTATAAGCTTACCTTCAAAAATATATAAAAAAAATTTCTATCAGACTTAAGAGAAAAAATTTTATGACTGTTTTAAATTTAAATTTTTACGAAATTGCATTATAATTCAATTTAAATATAAAATACTATATTATTATATAAACATTTTAGACAAACATATTAACTCCGTTCAGAATCGTTATTCATATACAATTATATCTATCATTGCATTCAAATTTAACAAATCCATTGTAATAATGACCTATCCTATAAACGAGGTACACTCCACCCCTAACTGTACAGCAAAGCGAGGCCCACCCGTTCTTTTTTTTTTTTTGCTATAAAGTTTTGGAAAACATATGCCTTAATTACCCTTAACCCTTAACCCCAACCAAGTCCCTGTAAAAAATTTTATGAATCTTCAATTGCTACTTTCAGAAAATGAAGATCTTAGTAAATTTTAAAAAATATTAATATGTTTTTTAAAAGCAATCATTCCCGGATTGGGCCGGCGAGCTACCGCGCTAAGCGCGGTGTGCCACAAGATTATTAAGATACATGGACTGCTTGCTAAAATATCTAGCTACATTAGCTATAGCGATATTAAAACTATTTTTAACATAAATAATAATATGATGCCACGTTAGCTATGATATATTAATGAATAAGTGGGAGACAACGAGTAAGTTTAAATTTATATTAGTGATTGGCGAAACAAGATAGTAGGCTAAAGACCGGTGTGTTAGTAAAATATTTGGTTCATATAATAATCCTAAAGATTCTCTATTTGTAGATATTATTCGGACTTAACATGAAATTTATATTACGGATACATTTGTTCTGAATGTAAGATTTAAAGCTAAAACATATATAGATGCTCTCCTAAAATATGAAACCATAGTGATGAGTCAAATTTATCTTCAAATGTTCGCATCTACAACTGCATTATCATTATATCTACAAGCAAATGGTTTGGATATTCTCAGAGCATACAAAATGGTGAAACACACAATCAATGCCCTTGAAAATCAGTCTAGAAACTTTGAACAAGTTATAAGTGCATCAGATCAATTTGTTTGTTGAGCTAATGAACTATTTTTAAGTCGTGAATTAGACTACTGCATACCTATGGACTTTTCATAACCAAGGATTTCTATAAAGAAAACAATGGCTGGAAAGAAAATTGCTGACGACCCAATACAAAATGCAAAATTTAAATATTGTGTAAATGTGTATAATGTTATATATGACCAAGCAGTTAATAGTCTTAAACAACCATTTTCGGAACATGGAAAGGTATTCAAATCAATGTCGATTTTAGAACCTTCAGGATTTAAAGATATTAAAAATTATGATCATCTTCAAATTTCTAAATATTTAATATACCTAAATATTATGACTAAGTTTTCGGTAATCAACAGCATTTTTCTTGCCGTTCTAAGTTTTCTAATGCAGCTATGTAAAACCCATCCATACTTATGTAGATGTTTGTATCAATTACAAAAAGTTAAAGAAAAATCCCGAGTAGGTAACGAGATCACGATAAATTATAATAAAAAGTCAATAACGACCAAGAAAATATGTGGTAGAATAGAAAATAATAATATCTACAAGTATACAACTCAAATAATACAAGTGATAATCAGTATCACCAGTGAAATTGGTAGGGATAATTTATCGTTTTAATTATCAAAATTAATTATCAATATTTGATATTCAAGAATATCAAAAAACGATAATTTCAATTTTTATGTGATAATTAAAGAATATCACACGGGATTAATTATCACTTTGATTCAAGAATAGACTCCCAGGTCGATATTTTGAAAAATTTTGATGAAGACATCACGGTTGGAACTTTGGCTGATAAACTTTTTGATTTTGCTGGAAAATAGCCAAGGATCAAGCATATCAATAATATTAATAACCAGGACGCTAACGAAAGAGAAGTTAATATAATTATAGAATCTGATTCCGAGGAAGACGAAGACTTGATAAAAAAAATTGAAATTAAAAATAAGATTGCCTGTCAAAATTGTATAGTTTGCTGTTATAATGTTTTAAAAACATACAATTTACATACTATGGCTTATTCTTCTTCGTTTATGGCCTACAAATGTATTTTAACACTATCATGTACACAAGTAAAATGTGAAACAACATTTTCAAAACTGAAAGACGTTTTAAATCGACTGCGAAATACGTTAAGTCAAGAAAAATTGGATACATTTTTATTAATGAACGTTGAAAAAGATATTTTGTTAAATATTAAAAACGATGACATTATAAATTTAATTACAAAAAAAAGTGATGAATTAAAAAATATATTATTGTGTTAGTATTATGTTGTTGTTTTTTAGCATCCTACTGCTCCCCACCCAATAAAAGCTTTATCTTATGCGATTAAAAAAAAAATGGTGGGCCATTGAATGAGTTTGGGGGGGGAGGGGCCGTTAAAATTATTGTGCTCGGTAAGTTTCTGGGTCCCAATCCGGCCCTAAATGTAATAGCAATATCAAATTACGGATTTTTATTAAAACCCAATCATACGCTCCATTGAGGTGTTACGGCTAATAATAATTTTAAATAATGACAAGTTTGTTTTTTGTACCATACGTCCATACGTAGCTGTAGAATTTCGTATCAACAATAATGCCTGTATCGGTTGCATAAGGTTGAATATGGTGATTTTCCAAGTTAATAAATTAAAAACTGTTTGAAGTCTCCTATGGTACCTAATCTTAATTTATAAAAAAGAACGGGTGGGCCTCGCTTTGCTGTACAGTTGGGGGTGGAGTGCATTTATTATTTATTATTTATTTATTTATCGTTTATTACGGTCATTATTACAATGGATTTGTTAAATTTGAATGCAATGATAGATATCATTGTATAGGAATAACGATTCTGAATGGAGTTAATATGTTTGTTTAAAATGTGTATATAATAATAATATAGTATTTTATATTTAAATTGAATTATAATGCAATTTCGTAACAATTTAAATGTCAAACAGTCATAAAATTTTTTCTTTTAAGTCCGGTAGAAATTTTTTTATATATTTTTGAAGATAAGCTTATGGTCAACCTAGTATTAAAATTTTGAACCTTAAGTATAAACAGAAAACATTTTATGAAATTTCAACTACAAAATAACATGCAAATTATCGCGATTTTAACTTATTTTAAACAAATTATATTATATTAGTATATTCTAAAATCATATGTGTTATGGCTGGAGCTAAAGATACAACTGGACATTTAGTGATCGATTTATATTGGGTTAGGTGATTCAGGTGAATGTTAATTGCCTAATACTCCTCCGTACAAAAAAAATCTAATTCTATTCATACTCAAAAATCTAAAAAAATGATAATCGACAATATGACAACGAAGGTTTTTCCACAGAACTCAGGTACCTACCTATATAACAATCTACACTAAATTATAAAAAGTAATATTATATACCTAAGCGTTATTCCAAACCTAACCTACAGTAATTTTTGTAACAGAATTCAAATATAACCATAGTTTATGAAGCTTTGTAAACTTTAGAACATCTAGATCCTTTAATGTTGTCAACTTTTATTCATCAATAAACGTCTTTAGTTCTATGGGCGGTACCTTGCCTACTTGGAGAACAATGCGAAAAAGTAAGTTTATTGATTTACTGATATGATGAATGGATAATATTAGATACTCGAAAACTTTTTAACTCTGATAATAGTGGTACCTCTTGAAGATAATAATAATAATCATAAGTTCCGTTTTTATAATTTATCATAGAAACTTTTTTCAAATAAATAAATATTGCCATCTCTTCAACATCCATAGATATAAATCTGAGGTGTGTGTATGACTATTTATTTGTATATGCGTCTATAAAAACAGAATCAGAATAAGCATAAAAATCTCAACGAATCCTAAAAAGGAAACTGCATGCTGAGTAATGGATTTTATTTTTGATAAACTTAGTGACCACGACTGCAAGACTTCAATCCTTCGATTGTTTTTTTTCGATGCAACAGGTGGGATGGATATTTTGATATTTTCTGCTCAGCTATAATATAGCTATAATATATTATGGTTTTTATATAATTATATCAATTATATATTTGCAACATATTTATTTTATTCTTATACTTCATTTTAAATTAAGTAGCGAACGTAAGTAGTGCTATTTTATAAACAAAATAAATCACTAATTACCCATTTAGCACATGTGTAAATTAATCGATAACGTGGTAACATTTTGCGGTAAAAATTATGTTATTAAAATTTTAATTAGTCATTGAACTCCCAAAATTTTTTTTTTTCTGGTTTGATTTATTTATTTATAATTATAAAATCTTTATTATTAAAATAAGTCTTAAAGATACATTAGGTAATTAGGTAATATCATTATTGTATATTAGTATGAAATGCTAGAACCGCACAAACTATACGATACCAAATTTATGTAGGTGTGTATAGTACACATATAGTAGAGGTGGTAAATTTTAAGTGCCAAAAATTATGTGATTTTTTTTCTGCGTGCCATTAAATGATGAAAAATATTATATAATTATATAGGTATGACGATAAATGATAAATAATATGTTTAATGTTTATTTAAATCGATTTTTTGTACATTGTACATCTTACTCAGTAAACAAATAAAAAGTGCTTATTTCGTGGTCTCATATATTAATATCAAAAATAAGATACAGTAATACCTATAGTTAATATTTTGATTTTTTGCGTGCCCTCAACGTTTTTCTGCATGCCACGGATTTGCCATTCCTGATATATAGGGTACTTAACTATATTTTTGTGCAAGCCAGTAGGCCAAGGGCGTATACGATGGAGGCATATGGGGATGCCAAAAATCGGCAACTTTTTCAAAGGAAAGAGTCATTTTTTTTAAAAAAAAAAGTTACAGTCGTGATGATCTATGAACCGCACTGGTTTGTCAACCGATTTTTTCAGTCTAATAGTATTTTTATTATATATATTATAAATGACATTAAGTATATAAGTAGGTATATACTGTGTACAGTGTGTTTTACTCAATTTGTTACACGACATTTTTTTCTCTCAGTGACCACTAACCTTGAATTGAAATGGAGCTTTTTCGTGAAGATGGAGAATACTAAAATACACATTTTGTGATCATTTTAAAATTTTTAATATTTTTACTGTGTTACTGACTACTGTGTGCATGCGCAATAACATATTTTTTAAATAACAACACCTATTTTCAACATCAGATATCGATAGAACTATTTTTTTAAGTAACTAATAAATAAACTTTTTTTCTATTTTGAAAATTAACTGATTTACAGGAATCTCAAGTTTAAACAAGAAATATTTTCCCTAAGTTTTTCAATTTTCTGTATATATCATTTTAATATTATTATTGATTGGAAGAGAGTATAAAGAAGATGATGAGTTTGAAGGTTATTTAAATGAAATTAAAAATGTTTATTTCTAAGTTTAAATTATTTTTTATCAATTTAATACAAATTGACGTATATAATACAAAAAATCTAATAAATTATTTGAAGGTTACCCCCTTAATGAGTAGGTATATGATTGTACAAGTATGGCGCAAAACTTCGTCATAAAAAGCGGTCGTCATTTATTCCGTAATTATTCTTGTGTATACTTCGGTAATTTATTTGTTTTCAATGCCGACGGTTGATTGGTAGGCCAGCATAAACAACAGTTTAAGTAAATGACCCAGAAGAACATAATCATCTAATGGTGTCAAATCCGGTAAACACGGTGGCCGAGCTATTGGTTCATTTTTTTCCATCCAACGATTTCCAAACGTACGAGTATTGTGAAGGTGTTGTCTAACAACAATAGGCAATAACGTTATGTGCTGGATAACCATCTTGTTAAAAAAACAATTTTTCCTAAATATTTAATGAAACATTTTCCGACATTGCATTGGTGGTATATGATTAGAGAAAAAAATCCAAGTTTCTTCTCCCATCGAGTATTTACTTTTATCCGTCCAAAGAATAAAAAAACACTTTGAAATTTGAGGATTATCTTCAATTATTACAAGTACCCATGTGATAAATAATAATATACGTTCACTATATCTTCCGCTCGCAGATGGTGAACTAAATTCCGTTCATAGCGATGAAGTTTAAATTTTTTAAAATGTGATAAATCCCATCCACCGGCTCAAGAGAAAATATTGAGGAAAGAGAGAAATATTGTAGAGATCTATTAACCTAAAATAATGAAAACGTTGGATTCTATATTATTTATTATTCTTCACAGTTAAATGTATATTTATTTTCACAATTGCTTATTGTGCTATTCTGACGCAGATTGTAAACATTCTTTATAAATGAAAAAAAAATAATGAGATATAGGTACCTTGTGTGAGTTAATTCCAACTATCTTCGCGACATGACGTATGGATGATCAAGAATTAATATGAACATACGCCAGTCACCAATACTTGTATTTCAGTTTCCTCAGCATCCACTTGTGGTATTTGACGATGATTACTTCTATTTCCAAATGGACCATAAGGTCGGATTTAATTTTCGAGCCTTTAAAAATAATTATGCGCCGGTTGACATCATTATTGGGATATCTTTCAGCGTATAATTGTACAGCTTGGCAGGAATTTCGATTATTTGATTGATTATTCATTAAAAAACAATACCATATCCGATTATTGTTCACTATGATGTATTATAAATAACAATTTCGAATCAAAAATAATATTAAAATAATATACTATTTGTATTTTAGAACATACAAAAGATACTCTACTACAAAATAGTATTTAAATACAAATATATCTAAATTGCTGCCCATTCCTAATATTATCTCAAAATCTGAAAACATCTCAATACGAATCTCAAATGTGTATCATAATGAGCCACAGGTTGCCGACTCTTGGTCAATCTGAAGTATAAATAAAAATATATTTCATTGGAATGTATGATTGTGTGCTTTTTTTCAATCTAGTGTTTTTTTATACTTCAAAATTATTGTTCTAATCATAATTAATAAAATACCCCCCCCCCCCCAAGGTTGGTATCTAATTCAGCTAGTATTAATAAAACAATTTTAATCTTTGATTTATATCATATTAATATTATATAGCTTAACTGATTTTAAAATATAAATTTACATTTTTTTTTTTTTGATCATTTGCGAAATAAGACACAATGATTTATAATGAAATAATAAATCAATATAAAAACATTTAAAATAAATAAGAATTTAATACCATATTAAAGTAGGTAATTTAATGCCATTTATCTACTAGATCAAATAATAAATTTGATAACTTTTACTAAAATACATTACAATTTTGTAATAAAGATATTAAAACATTTAAAATTCAGTTTATTTGTATATAAACTTTTTTTAAAAGCTCCTAAAACTGTTTTAGTAGTTCATTCAGGGAATAATAAATTAAATACACATGCCTATATCCTCACTTAAGCTGATATGTGCTCAACTTTCTCGGCGGAAAGAATTATTAGTACATTGTTAACTAATCCTACCTAGAAGGCAGCAAGTTGGCTATAGAGCTAAATAATATTTTAAGTTTATCAAAATCCTGAAAATTTTTTATATTCTTATTAAACATTCTTTAATCACACAGAGACATAGACTTGGCAAGAACCT
Organism: Chaitophorus viminalis; assembly: GCA_025469195.1. Taxonomy (NCBI): domain Eukaryota; kingdom Metazoa; phylum Arthropoda; class Insecta; order Hemiptera; family Aphididae; genus Chaitophorus; species Chaitophorus viminalis. The sequence goes on from JAIPRK010000223.1 coordinate 225,699, forward strand.
TATTTTGGAATAGGTTTAAGATAGTAATCACTAGATAATCACAACTTTCAATGACAACCACATAGTTTGGATATAGTGACATATGCTAACAGGATATTATAGGAAAATTAACGCTTTATAACAATTCTGTAGCCAGGGGGCTCACGGGCTTTAATTTAAACATATCAAGAGCCAAATTGATAAATAAAAAACAATATATTTGTATACTGAATGAATGTTATAAAAAACGAAAATTATCTTTTGTAATAGTACATTTTTTATTAGTCATACAAATTAAAGTTAAAAACGTACAATTTAAAAGAAAAATCCTAAGATTTTGCCTCCTAAATGTTTCCGTCTGGCTTCTTCATGGTCCATAATACCTCCACTAGTGGTCAGTACTACAAATCTAAAACAAAAAGATAATATTTATCAACTTCGTAAATTTAATTTTTTATTTGATTTTAGCTTCTTATCAATGAATACAAAATCTTAAATATATAATTCTTAATGTAACTACAATTTATAATGTCTTAAAAAAAATTGACACATAATGTAAAACTAATAATAATTCATCATCTTAAAAAAATAATAATAATAATAACTTAATACAAGTATAAAAGAATTGAATTAGGAAAAATAGTTTATAAAATAGTAGTTAATACAATTTAATATCATAGTGACATTGGTAAGAAAAGTCAATTTGAATCAGTAATTTTTCCACATATTTTCAAAATTAGTTTTATGTGATAAATATGTTCAACTCATGATAATACGTATTTCCTGCGAGAACGCCTTAAATGAATAACATTTTAAATTACAAATTATACTGTAAAACGGCGATAACAATTACTGATAGCAGTTTTATTCAAAAAATTTAAGGGCATAAAATCTTACCATATTATATTATATACTTAAAAATAATGTAAATTTGTTATATTAGCAAGCTCATGAACTTTTAACAATAAATGTTTCAGTCGGAACTTACATTTATAGATGATAAACATGAAAACAATTTAAAAATAAAGAATAATAATTTTATACTTCCATACAACATATAAATTTTATCATAATAAAATACATAATAAATTTATCATCTAATAATTAATATTAGATAAATAGAACTGTGTTTACAAGTTAGCAATGTAATGATATGAGAATACAGTACATCTGAAAATAATGTAAAGAGCAATTTAGCAAGCTCATACATGGAAAATTACAGCAAACTAAATTTCCAATATAATCAGATCTTGCGTTGTTAAATAACCTTTTAAATATAAAATACCGTAAAATGTAAATATGCATTAGAAAAATTAAATTTAAAATATTATACAAGTATACATGCAGGAAAACAAAAGTGAACAATTATAGTAACTAACAAGGAGTACTACACCTAAAATATATATTTATTAGATTTATTATTTTTTTCCTTTCCCAAGAGAGTATAGACATTTATCTTAGAAAATCTTTATAGAATTTATTTAGTCAATTTGAATTAAATTTAAATAGATGTTGTACTTGTAATCAAGTAAATAATACATAGATATTATAACCAGATATAAGACTGTGTTTACAAGTTAGCAATGTAAAGATATGGAAATACAATACATCTGAAAATAATGTAAAAAGCAATTTTGCAAGCTCATATATGGAAAATTACAGCCAACTAAATTTCCAATACAACAAGATCTTGCATAACTAAATAACATTTTTAAATATGACACAGTATATTGATTTATACATATTAAGGTAAAAAGTTTGTTTGTCAATTAAAAGGTATAACTGAAATGATCCTGCCACTGACTGTACTTTTTGGATTTTAACTAATTAAATAGCATTTTAAATTATTTGCAAGTTAACATTGAACTTAATCTAAAGGTTAACTGAAAAATAGATGTATTACAACATATAATCTAATACAATAATTAATAGACAATTATTTTATAATAGTTTATCAATAAAATATGTATCATGCACGAGTAATTCATCCCCAACAACAAACCAAAATATTAATGAATGAATAATAATATTTTAGTCATTCATGTGTTTATATTGATTTAAATGAAATTGTTTATTATAAATATACAATAAACGAAACAGACGATTTTGACAGCATGAAATAAGAATTCAAGTCCGTTAAGTTAATAATTTATAATTTTAAAAAGATAATTAATAACAATTTCTTAAGCTAAATAAGTTATGTTAGTGTTCAATTTAATGGTATAACTTTTACAGAAACATAAAATGAATGGCATAAAATAAATGACATTTTTCTTGTTCAATGTATATACTTCAACAGTCTAAAATAATTCAAATTACATAAGATTATTAATATACTTATAAGTACAAGTATTGTTAAGGTATTATGCATGTAATACCTAAATTTAAAGGAACAGGACTAATAGTTCAGAATAATACTAAGATAATAATGTGCAGAAAATATGATCCAGATCCTTCTGATGTTACATGCAATACTTGTCTGTAGTCAAAGTGGAATAAATGCAAGACTGGCTGTATTACTAATTCACAGAAAGCCCTACAATTATCCCCCTATGACAACAGTAATTTTTCTTAAAATTACCACAGTATAAACTTATATAATAATAAAAAATAAATAAAAAATGTCATATACTTAATAGGATTAAAATAATTAATAACAACAGAACATATTAATAAATAATAGACTAGTTTGTATGAAGTGTTTAAATAAAAAATATTTACCCAAATTGTCTAGATGGCAGAAGCTGGTTGGTCCATTTTTCAATATTTCTAATAGGTACATCAAATCTTGGGGAAATGACACCACACTTATTCAAACGACCAGTTAAGTTGACAACAACTTTACCAGCTCTATGGTCATCAACTATTTCAAATTCGCCAATGTATCCTATAAATGTTAAAACATTTTAAATTACATACAGTACTTTTTTTATATTATTATTAAAATAAAAAAATTAACAATCTGTAACATAGGAACAATAAGCAAATTGAATAATAAAATAATATTAACATCACATGAATAGTATGAGGAGGGAGGCTGTCCAGTGACACTACTTAAACATGTTTATAAGTAGCAAAATCTTAATGATATAATTACAGATAACTACCAAATTATTGAATGATTAACTACCTATTTTAAATAGTCGGATACATTTTCTAGTTTAACAATTAACTGAATTAATACAATTTTAAAATTGAGATTCCAAAAATGTTATTAATAAATATAAATTAAGTATGAATTGAAAATTTAAATTTTATACTGCCTAATCAAATCTACATAATGATGTCAAAACCCCAGAATCATTTTAATAATTTTAACAATTAATTGGATTCATAATTGAAAATAACAAAAATATTGCTAACTGGTTATACAGTTACTTACTCAATTAAATATATCATGTACACATGACAAGGTAATGAAATAAAAAATAAAATGTTTTTATTGTACAACATTAAAGTTTCAATCAACTTATTTTTAGAAATTTGAATCAACAACAAACACAGGTCTAACTTATGCAAATAACTGATTGTAATCAAATCATTTTTACATGACATAAATTCATAATCACTACTTACGACCAAATATATAACAAAAGAATTAAAAACAGAATACAACTTTGGTTCGTACAAATTAAAATTTAAGTACTCCACAGTGAATGGCACTGAGAACATAAGTAAAAAAATAAGATTGACCCTTAAACGACGTGTAACTTTGCCCAACACTCACCGTGACTCATCATGACTTTCAAGAATTTGATTATGACTTTGGAACAAGGCCTGATCAAGACCTGACGTTTGCCTCGTTTCTCGGCGTTGTTGATGGATTTGAGAGCATCACTCAATACGTTCATACGCACCATCTTGACACGGTTTTATGACTGAACTCCTGAAAAGCAAAAATATTTCGTTAATATTGCAAAACCAACGGTTTGTCGTTTACCGGGGATAGCAATCCAAAATACACAAAATAGTCCCAAAATCATTTGCCGACCCCGAACACCAACAAGCATATATTCCGTCGGACCGTCGTCCGGAAACGGACCCCGAGACTCTTACATCCGACAGTGGACCGATGAACAGCTACCAAATAGTTAACGTGCACCGGACACCGGTCGAAAACAATTGGTTTGTAAGGATGGAAGCGCATAATTACCTGGGATTACGATGGATGAAGAATTCGATCAGAAACCTCGAAGCATTACACCGAGTGCGGATCCGAAGTAAAAAGACTGTGGTCTCCGACGGTAGTTGTCAGCAGGGCGCACAGGAAAGACAACATTTGAGGTTATGTTTATATGCTGATAAAATTCTGTGCACCGATTCTCGATTAGAATGACAGAATAGGCAATTTGTAATCGGCTCAATTTTCGAAATTTCCAATCATAATATTTGAACGAGACAAATGCTTTTGGTTATTTTCAAATGGATCTTTTAAAAATATTACGAAAATTTCAAAAATATATTGTTGGACAAATCATAATCACATCGTTCTGTTGGCAACGGAATTTTCCCGCGTATTTTAAAACTTCTGCTACAATATTTGCAATTTATTTGCATTATGAATTATGATTATATTCCCAGTGATTATAACAATTATTATAATCGGACATGGTCTCATAGATCGAATGATCGGAAAAATTCCTGATCAAGTCGTTTTCTTGGCATTCATTATATTGAGCATTTATATAAGAACTTATCAACTTTAATTTGCTGATTACTTAAAATTTTATCAAATTAAACTAAACAAAATAAATTCGAAATATTTTTATAGGACTGAATATTATTATATAACACTTATTTGCTATATAGGTATCCAATACTACTCCGAGTACTCAAGACTTAAAACGTATTTTTAACCAGGCTCTCTAGAATTTTCAATATAAAAGAAATAAAATAATAAAGATATTCTCCCACATACCTACTTATTAAATATATCAAGACTAATAAGACGCGAACATTATCCATTATACACAAGGTCAAAATTACAATAATATTGAATTTTTAATATCCAAATGTTTACCTTCCACAGTCCAAATGAAGCCACTGTACAATGTATTGACATATTGGTTCACCTAGTTTTTATTTTCTTTGTATCAAACTTGTACATCATATCAGTTTTTCTCAAAATAAACTTTTTTTATTTTACAATTATTTATATACAATCTGTACAATGTAAGCATATGTAATGTATCTAAGTAATAAACATAAATTATTTTGAATTAAGAAATCACCCACTGGTAAGACTTAGTTGGGAATTGAACAATATCTAGTCTAGATCTATGTTTTTTTTTTGTTTTTTTTTTACATTTTTAACAGGGCACGGTACCGGTTTCTTTTAAGAACCAGTTTCCAGCTATAGTTTGGGTATAGAGGTTTTTCACCAATGGATTATGTAGGTTTTGTAGGCGATTAAGGCGCCATTTGTAGAAATGTGCAACTTCTTCTGTCACAGTTCTCATTTTGAGGTCTTTATGTTAATTGCAATTGGACACATAAGTTAGGAGCATTCGTAATCTTTTAGAATACAATATTTTGGAACTGTTGGATTTTGTTGGTATTAGATACTTTTGTAATACCCCACACTTAGAGATCATATTGGTTTCAAACAAATAAATCTAAATTATTTTTCTAATCATTAATAATTTCTATTCATTAAATTTTTTATTTACTTCTTCTACCAATATAGGTATTTTTAATATCTAATGACTTACTTTGTAATTTGTAATTTCATTATAAAAATAATAAGTAAAAATAATAGTCAATAATAAGTAATAGACATTATGAAAAATAGGTTGGGACTAATGCTTATAACTAAATACCCTAAATTATTTCAACTCTCAACAAAACTGTCAATTTTCATATCCCAAAATACAAAATATATTTATTTTATCAAAAAATAAAAAAAACCAACTTAACATCTATATTTTACATTATCTCTGCATTATTTTGAAACCAAATAACAATTTGATCAACCATTGAATGAAACATTCATGAGCTTCTATTTCATACCACTAAAAAATATCACAATAAAAAAGAAACCATAAAATGAACACCATAATGACAAGTAAAAAAGGCTAAAATATTATATTTTTATTATAACAAATGAAAATCTAGTACAAAATTTCATTAATTCAATAAAAATAGACTGCTCAAGTATTTTTGCTAGTATACAAAAAGTTCTACTCACAGTTACAAGATTCACACGAAAATACTTAAAATAAAATAAAAATATAGAAAACTGTGTTACAACTAAAGTAATGAACTACTTAATCATCAAGATAAGTATTTTGATAGATAATTATATTAATATTAAAATACATTTTATACTATAATAAAATTGTCTTGTTATAAAGACTCAATAATACTAAACCATAATAAAAATGATTACAATAATTTTTAAATTCTAACAGAATAAACACAACTTCAAGTACATAAACAAACTAGATTTACAAAAATGTTAGAACTGTTAAAAATTTATTTCTTCTCTACAGAGTGAAAATCAAAATTCCAAAAGTATTTGATTGCTGCAATAGCACATTCTTTTTTAGCAGCTTTTTTGTTTGGTCCTATAAAATACACAACAAAAAATTAAATTATATTAATTATAAGCTGGAAACTTGAATTTACATTTATTATAGTTAAAACAAAAATTTTTATGAACAAAACAATATTTTTCAACAAATTGTAATTGGGAAGGGATCATTTTAAAAGAAAAAGTGAGATTCTAATATTACGTAAGTTACAAGAATGACTCAATGATATTGTTGTATTGGTCTTTTAAATTTGAAACCAATGTATTATTGCTTACAAAATCTAAATGAAAGAAAGCAAACGGATCAGTTTATATTTATAATAAAATTAACATGTAAAAATGAATGCTTAAGTAGAAAAATAAATTTTCTAAATAAAGTTGGTTTAACTTTGAATTGAAAAGTACCTAAAAAACGTACAAATTTCATTAAGTTATACTAAAAAATATGCAATAATTTAAAGTCTATAAAATACTAATAACACTATACATTTTGTACAATGAAATATAATATTTAATATTATAAAAAAACACAGTAATTATTTCTAGTTGCTATAAAAACCAAAATAAGAAACAAATAATAACTAATATAATAGTCTAATTTTTACAATTTCTACTTTTTTTCTTAACTATTCAGAAAATTATTGAAAAATTCAAAAATTGACTTCCCAATCCACCAAATAGATCAAATATCATAAGAAAAAAATTATAGGTCTGTATTGAAGTAATTCTTCAGGTCAAAATCATGTATACACACAAAAGGTAAAAACAAAAGACGCATCATGATAAAACTAATACATTTCTTGTTTTACATAGAATCTTAAAATATATAGTTAAATAATATAATTAAGTTACTATATAACTATTATAGTTTATTTTATTCAATAAGCAAATTGAATATTACCTTTGCCAGTAAATGAAACACCATCCATTTCACATTTTACTTCAAAACTTGATGGGTTATTAGAATTAATTGTCGTCTCAATAAATTGAATACCTGGTGCCATTTGATGCAATAACTGAACAGGGTTGTAATTTTCTGGTTTGTTAGGAAACTTTTTCATACCACCAACCTAGAGAGAAAAAGCTTTGAATAAACACTAAATAATAAAATAAACTTGGAATAAACATTTCTTAAAATTAAAATTACAATGTCAATATCTCTTATTGATTTTATAATATTAACTATAACAAATACAATTAAAAAAAAAAAAACCTTTGTTGGAGTTTTAATTGTTTCTTCTGGTATAACTTTTGAAACCGATTGTAATTCCCAGTGAGCTATTAAATTATGCATAGCTAATGAAGCAAAATGAGGCCATGGAAAATCTTCCTGAGGTGGTCCTTTAGGTTTTACAGATGTAACATTTTCATCATCTGCTTTTAATTCCGCAAAACATTCTTCTTTTTTTTCTTATAAAAAAATTGATATTAACACATAATACTTAGAGTATATTTTAATTTCCATATTAATTGTAACTAACCAGGACGTTCATTCATTTTTTTTGCCAACATAACACGCAAAAAATTTTCACATGCTTTTTGTTTTGCTTGAGTTTTAGAAACATGATCTCCAGTATACACTTGGCCATCAATCTGAATAAAGTAAGAAAATATTATTAATAACAAAAAAAAATCAACCTTTTTTTAATGAAACTAATTATTTTTCTTTACTTCAATTGAAGCAGTGAAAACCATGAAGTTATTATTATGTAGATGATCTTCTAATTTAATTGGCACATCTTTGTACAACTCAGAGAACACCATTAATGGACTCTTGGGGCATACTAAACGTCGCATGCGGGCATTGAGTCGCTTCTTTTGTTCTTTTTTATTAATTTCTATGACAACAATCAATTAAAATTATGTATAAATAAATCCACAATTTATAATTTGGAAAAAATCTGGTTTAGTGATAATTTGAATTTTTTTTTCTTGCAAAATCCAAATATTTCAGCTTAAAAATAAAGAACACAAAAAATTTTGCAAGTAATAATATAATAGATTTGAATTTATAATAATTTGAACTTCACTAAATAAACAAAACTAAAAAACATTTTTTTAAGTCGAAACCATGAGTTTGAAAAAACTGTTGACTACCTTTGGTTTACAAGATTTAATTGATTCATAATACGTTGAACAAAAAATATCAATTAATTTGTAGCAAAACAGCTAGTTATAATTTACCAAACTCAATTTATCACAACTATAATTCATCAAACATTTTTGACAATATAATTTTAAAAACATTATAAATTGAAAAATTTAAATGCATACTTTACATAACTGTGCTCATAATTTATTTTAAATTTACATACTACGTTTGACTGGAAATTTGACTTCTGTTTTTTCAGGTGTTGATTCATCCACAGATTGAACATCCTCGTTTTTATTCATATTATTCTGTATAACCAATGAGACAACATAAGCAATTTTTACAAACGCGGCGAAGAAGTATGTTCAGTTTGCATAAGACACATATACATTAGCAGATAATACATTATAAAAGTCAAGAAGAAATAATAATAATACAAATTTTAATAATTTTATTATTATTATTTATTTTTAATTCAAGACAGTGTTTAATCTACCAAAGTTTATGAAATCATCAGAAAAGCTATGACACAATCCATCACAAATGATGTCAAAATATCACTGACTTGGTCTATAAATAAACACAACATTTGTGTAGATTTACAAAGTCCTTTGTGTCAAATGATACAATAAATATGGCATCAAATTAATGGTTGGGTTTACTAGTTGCCAATAATAATTAACTTTAATTTAATATTAACATAAATTACAAATATAAAGATCATTTTTATATTGATATGAAAATACGAATATACAAAAATACTTTTATTTAAAAAAAGAACAAATTATAATAACTGAATTCAAATCAAAAGTATCTTAATATTTAATTTAAAATAATTTTAGAAATTTAAAATATTTAAAATATAAAGTCAATTAATTATTATACCAAACAGTATTATTGGCAACAAGTAATAGCTTCAACCACACTGAATGTACATCACCGCAACACATTTTTAGCTATGATGTCTCACGTTTATGCGAGAAGTTCCACAGATAATATATGTACTGAGCACTCTTTAATCCAAAAATTGTATGCATTGATCAAATCTGCAGTACAACTCTGAAATAAATGTACTATTATAATACTAGTGAGAATAAATGAAAATACCTAATCAGAATACATAAAAATCCTTATTGAAAGTTGTAGAAGCTATCATTTAAATTAATCAAAATATGGATGATATACAATTATAAATAAATATTTAGTCAACAACATAAAATACAATTTATATCCATGATAATACACTACGAATTCAATACATACACTTTTATAAAAATTAAAAAGTATGAAAGTATTAAGTAAGAATTTCATTTAATATTTTGTTATCAATTGTATATTTAAAGGAAACTTCAATGTTAAATGCCTTATTGAACTAATTATTTAAATAATTTTAACAAAACTCAAAATAAATGAAATAACTATGAAACATAATTTTAAAATAATTAGTTACCCAAATCCTAATCAAGACTTAAAATTCAATCAACAATATAATCAATTTAAATATTCAATTTTTTTTGGTTAGATAAATTATATTTTATGGTATTCATATTTTCCTAAAACTAACATCTCACAGTTATAATATATAATATATACAATATACAATATAATATAAAATCAAGAATTCTAACATTAATTGTTTGAACAAAGAACATAATTTCACTTATATTAAGAAAAATTGAAGTAAATAGTTTCAAAGTATTCACCTTATCTTGCACTGAAGATACTTCTGGAAACTGAGAAACTGGAGTCTGGATGGGTGATTGAGAGCTTTGTGATAGTGACGGTAAATTATGTTGGGCAATACTTTGTTGATGCAATTGTGCTAGTCCAGTAGATTTCTATAAAATAAGTACATTTAAAAAACTGATATTTACTAATATAACTAATGTAACTGATTATTTTATAACCCTTAATTGCAAGTCAACAACATTTTATATTAGTGTAACTGTGTATTGTTTGTAATTGCCTCTATAAACTTTAGGTTTAGGCTTTAAGTAATTTATATTCAACTGATTAATAATTTATAACCTTTCTACATAAAACAAGGTTACTTAATCTTAACGTACACTCTATTAAGTATATTAATTTAAGTAAATAAAGTTTTATATTAATTTTAATTATTTATTTATTTCTATATATTATAGATTAATTGATTTTATATAAATGTAAAAATAATTTATAGATTTTGATAGTTAAATGTTATACAAGTTTTATATTAAATTATATTTATAAAATTTTTGAAAAAATTTGAATTCCAACTAAATTTTCTTAATAATAAATTATAATTTTTAGTTATTAAATTGATCATAATTATGATTATTTGAATAATAACAATAATAATAATAAATAGAAAAAATCGAAAAAGTAATAAAACATATTGCAAAACTCGCAGACCGTAATAATAAATGATGTACTAAGATCATTTTCAATATCTTATATAATAATTATCTATTACTTTACTCATAATTTTAAGCTTACTGGTGTTATAAATGTTGCTACATAAGGCTCTGTGGTTGTGGCTGTGGTCAATTGCTGCTGTCGAACAGTTTTTATTTTTCTAACGTATTGACTGCCATCTAAATAATTAAAATTTAAATAAATAATTTAGAATATGTTACCTATATAATATAATCTAAAATACATATCAAAATTGAAATATTTGGGCTTAGATCAGCTATTTTTACATAAATTGACAATTTAATCTAAGAACATGATAACATTGATCACTAAATAAAAATTAAGTCACAAATCCAATGCATTTCAATCTCAGGTTCACATCAAAAATACAACTTCATTTTTATTAATTTATAAATATAAAAATAAATATATTCATAAAAACCATTGAGGTGTAAGTGAAATTTATGGCAAAGGCTAATATTTTTAACACAGAGTATGTAGTGTTAAGCATATAAAATTAACACACTTCATACGCTATAATACGAATTGTAAAATTTAAGGGCTAAGTCCATAGCCCATTTCCGCCAAGACCAATGAACAAGCACTTTCAAAATAAAATAGATTAAATTAAATCATGGCTATTTAACAATATATATGCAAATAACAATAGATCAAAATACTTACACACTCCCAGTATAAAAAATTCATAGATAATTATTGAAATGAAAATAAAAATTTGTTATATAATGATTTCAAAAGAATAAGATAAATAATAAAAATATTAAATTATTATTAATGTTTGTGTTAAATGATTATAATTTTATTAATTTATATTGTCTAATTGTTGATGATAATTAATGAATAAAAGTTGACTTTTGCCTCTACATCAACATGCTCGTACCTACAAACAAAATATAAAAATTCTTGTACACATTCTGAAATACTACAAGAATAAATCTAAATTAGATTTTATTTTAGGTAAGAATACATTTTTACTATTTTCTCACTATATAACTGTAAACAGTTTACAAATAATATTAATTGGTAAACTAATGGAACATTTCACAAAATTAGAAACTTGAAAATAATATATATTATATAAGTTGTATAAAAAATAAGATTCTGCATAAGATAGCATTCACATATCACATATTTAAGTTGACAGTTAAATGAATCGCAAGACAATCATATTAATATGCAGTAGAAATTGAAATTTTCTAGTCCCTATACAAATGGATTTGAACATAATACACAAGAGCTGTGGACATAAAATAGCATGCAGGGAGCCCACAAGACATCCATTTAACTATTCCTTATATTACAATGGAATATAAAATTGGTGTCCAAATAGTAAAATATTTTATACAATACAAATAAGTATGTAGACAATTGCTATCACTAGTCACACCAATCCAAACATATTCTAACCGTGTATGTCTTGTACAATCAAAAAAAATGATCATGGATAATTTGATCTTATTATTTATCAACTTTCATTCATATAATATAAATCAACAACCATTAAGGGAAAACTAGAAACATAATAATAAATATCGATCCTTCTTACTTGAACTACTAGTGTTGTACATAATGATGGATTTCCCTTAATATATAATAATATATAATATATAATATTCGTTACGAGCTTCTACAGGCACGCCGTACAAATGTACAATTATTATACTAAATTTTCCGGAAAATCGGAGTGGACATTCATAAGATAATTTATTAACTAAATCGAGTATTGACTGACGACTATTATGTAAACAACAAGGTGTCAAACTGTCAACAATTTCTTGCAACGAAGTACCAGTACTACTAGCTACTACTACTACCACAAAATACATTAAATGCTACTACATACTTCATCTAATAAATTTTTTCTTTTTATAATATGCTTGCTATAATATATAGTTTGCCGTTATAGGACTATGTAGACATGCAGTTGTTCTCGATATCTGGTCAGCACTTCGTAACGACCGTAACAATAGTGCAGCGTAAAGCGTAATATGTTGGTACAACGGTACCTAGGAAAAAAAAAAAAAGTTGTGACTTCACACTTGTCTTCACAACGTTATCAATGTTATTTACGGGTTGAGTATATTATTTTGATGTACACCGAACGGCACCAGGTGGCAGGTCCTGTCTAACCAGTAGCGAGTAGCCACGATGGAGGGATCGTGCCATAGACCTGATAATAGATTATTATATTTATAATATTTGATTTATTATTAATATATTATTATCAGGTCTATGGATCGTGCGAACACTGCGAAAGTGCGAATTGCGAGTTGCGAGTAGCCAATAAACCACTGCGGCTATATGCAGTGCTTCTTTAGGACAACTTTCTCCAGAGGGGGCATTTGAAAAAAATCGGAGGGTGATTGGTATTACATCAAGAAAAATACATTTTTTTTAAAGTTACCTTTGTGACTTTGTCTGTTATTTATGTTCGTGGACAATATAAGCGAATAAACAATTTTTATAAAAGTTTAACAGTAGTTACAGTGCAGTTACCTATTACACAGAATATTATTATTATTTAATTAATATTTAATTTTAAATAATGTTGTAAAAATATTTTTAATTTTTCGTATAATAAATTATAACAGCTTTTTTATACATTTTCAAGTCACACATTTGTTTGTATATAGGTACTTAGGTACATATTAGTGATATAGTAATATATCTATAGTATAGATATTAATATCACTTAACGACTTAACAATAACTTATAAGAAAATCATAAAAGAAAAAACATAAACAAATTTAAATGTGAACATAAAAAATTGAATATCAATATTTTCTTAAGTGTAATTTAAAGACTTTTCATAGTAAAAATGTATGGACTATTAAGTTATTAGAAATACTAAATAAGTAGGTAACCTAGTTAAAAATAAAAATAATTTTAATTAAACATGATTTAACCTCAAACGGCTCAGTCAAACAATAATCGTCGAGACGTGTTATTCCATCCATTTAAGGAAATCGAAGAAAACCAAAAAAAATTGACCACATACCCATTGGCTATTATATTATTGTAGTGTATGGTTGAATCTTGCATTCATACATGAAACTATGTAGATATGAAATTCAAACCGTAACTGGTAGTCCCCAGTTCCCACCACGATAGAATATCGCAATGGTACTCTGGCTAGTCGCTACTAATTATTTATTCATTATACTCATAATTCGACTATTTCAGTTTTTGAACACAAAACAGTGCTAGTTTGTGATAATATCTAAAATATTCTTATATCATATATTGAAGACCTAAACCGATTAAGTTAGATTAAAAAATTAAACATATTTCCAATGACCTACTCGTATAATATAGAGGTAGGTACTTTTTTAGATGTTGAGATACCTGTAGTATTACAAAATAATTGATACATGTTTTATAGACAACGTAATATACTATAATCATATATTTTTTAAACAATAATTTAATTTGGGCTTCAAACAGATCTTAGGTGTCAGGTCACGTCGTCGCGATAACATTAAAAATAATTAAAATAAATATATGACACATTGGAACAAAATAAATTATTACCAAAATAAATGGACCAAATTCAGCCTTCTTGCCCAGATTAGCTAACAATGAAAATATTGTAAAAATAGACATAATTAATTTTTTTAAATATTCTAAACTATTCAACTATTCAATTCTTAATCATACATTTTATAATATTCAATTCACAGCTGGCAATACAACAGTCAACAATCATTATTCATGAGCATGACGATTGATGAGCATATCCACTAACATTTTCTATTTACGTATAGTATAATATAGCGATTAGCGATAGCCGAGTCCACGATTTAAGATATTAAATCGCGGCAGAGTCAAATACCATAATCTAATAATATCGATGTAATAATAAGTAATAACAACATTGACAACCGCGATCGTTATCAATGTAACATTTGTGGTGTTGAAGAAGGGGTATCGTACTAACTACTAATCGTTTGGATGTTTGCCGCTGATTGCAGCACATATTAACACAAAAATATCACGAAAAATTAAAAGTTTAGTGCAAAACTATTTTACGCGGGAGAGAACCACTCAGGAAATATTATTAATTATGAATCCAAATATTCAACATTAGAAAGAAGAGAAGTTTGACTATGCAATGTCGTTTTTCATTTTTCGATATAATTATTATGTAAACTGTTATTAAAGTTTGAAAAACATAAAAAATCATAAATTTAAAACAATGATATTTTTTTTTTGTATAAGGGATATCGAAAAAATAAAAACGACATAGCACAATCAGTATTCTCTTCTTTTTATGGTGAAAAATTGGTCCCATAATTACAAATATAACCCGAGCAGGCACGGCGCCAGAATTTTCTTTCTGGGGGCGGTAAAGGGCAAGTAAATTATTTGAAGGGGTAAGTTCAACAATTTTACTTTTTTCAATATCAATAAAAAAAAGTGAGTATAAAAGTATAAATCAATATTATTGATTTATGAATCAGTAAACACAGTAATACTATATAAGTACATTTCTGCATATAACATAAATTTATTAGATGATCGTAATATTTGAAAATAAAAAATACAATTAAAGGACCTAAGATTTAAAAATTTAAAATAAAAACAATCTTAACTGTATAGGTATGCATTTCAGCATTAGACATAAATTTAATAATCACTAATTAGTAACAACATTTAAATATGAAAACATTTTTAAACGTATAGGTGAATTTCTGCATGTAACAAAAATGTATTACATAATAGTAATATTTGAAAATAAAAAATACAGTTAAAGGACCTAAGATTTTTTTAAAAATTTAAAACTGAAACTATTGATATGATTTATTTAAGTGATAACGTATACCGCGCCCCCCGTGAATCCGTGTTAAAATATCTGGGGGGGGGCGAGAGCAGGGCGAGAACCAATCCTGGGTGGGCCACCCTCGCCCCCCCCCCTTGGCGCCGTCCCTGAACCCGAGTGGTTCTATCCCGCGCGAATCAATTTTAACATACATCATACAGTCGGTGTGACGTTCTCTTAACCGCGGACTAAGGTAGACTTAAGAAATAAGATCCTTTACTAACGTATTAAGAGACGAGCCACGCGCCTTTTTTTGCGTCCTTAAAATAATAATAAATGTATTTATTATCTATCCGTGTGATGCATCCTCGAATTACGCCATCGCGGTACATACTATCATGATTATACATACTATGTATTATACATATTAAAAATAATTACCTATATCTAAAGCACGGCTATAAATATTATGGTCTTTGACCGTGATCTAAATTTGTGCATACTACCGATAACCGGTATCACTATAATTAAATTATATAGGTTAAAGATATTCTGTGATTATACCAGTGATCAGCACGGACTGTAAGCACTATAAGGACTATAAGGATTA
The DNA here is from genome assembly GCA_025469195.1 of Chaitophorus viminalis. Lineage (NCBI taxonomy): Eukaryota > Metazoa > Arthropoda > Insecta > Hemiptera > Aphididae > Chaitophorus > Chaitophorus viminalis. The sequence continues at coordinate 242,090 of JAIPRK010000223.1, forward strand.
TATAAAATACTATCTATCTATTTATTATCTATCTTAGGTCGCGGTGATCAGTATTCAGTGATTATATTTTATAAATATTAAATTATATTATAATAATATAATATGTTTATTCAGTACTTACTACTACTACCTGTTACTAAGTCATAGTTAATTTAGTTGAGACATTATTATTATTGTATCTTCTAAAATAATGGTTGATGAGGATCATCTATCAGTCGAAGATTCATAATACTTTATGGTTGGTAAAATATAAATACAATTCACACACTGTTATCTATTTGATTTAATTTACAATTAAAAATTGCTGATCATAATTGCTTGTCATAATTATAATTGAATTCATTAAATATTATATAATATAATAATGTGCTATTCAGTAATTTTTAGTTTTGTGCACAGCTATCAACTGTGTTAATCATCAATACTTTAGTAATATTTTGATTTTGTTTTAACTTACAGTCATCATGTTGAGTGCTATAATTTTGTTAAGCCTATGTGTGGCTACATGTTTTGCCACTGCAATGAGTGCAATGGCTGATGACTGGATATTGTCTTTCAACAATTCAGATGTTAACCAGTTGGAAATGGGCAGTAGCACAGACATATTAGTCTATGCATACACCAATACGTCCTGGGAGGATAAAAATTTGAAACTTCAAATGATTACTACTGATGTGGATGTAGCATATACCAGTCAATATTCCTTTGATTTACCCAGAAATCACCAACAGTTACCATCTAATTGGAGTTTTTCTTTTAATTTAACAGCAGAGTTTCTAGGTTATGCCAAACTATATCTTCGAGTTGTAGAAATGGGTGAGTTTATGAAATACTAGCTGTAGTGAGTATAATTATGTTTCTTTAATGATAAATTTTTATTGCAGAAAATAATACAATAGTATCGGTCAAAAGCTCAAGTGATAATCATTTAAATATTGTAGTGATTCGAAAACCACAACTAATTGATAAGATATTTGTAATTTGTGTGGCTAGCTTGATGAGTATCATATTTATAAACTTAGGATGTGCTTTGGATGTAGAACAGCTCAAGCAATGTGTTCGTAAACCAATTGCTCCAGCAGCTTCTTTTTTTGCTCAGTTCCTAATTTTACCAATTGTAAGCTGACTTAAATATTTATATAAAATGTACAAGAATTTTTAATAGATATTTTTTCATTTTAGCTCAGTTATTTTTATGCTTTGCTTATATTTCAAAATTCAGTTTCAATGCAATTAGGATTGTTCTTCACTGGAATCAGTCCTGGAGGTGGCGCATCTAGTGTATGGTCACTCATTTTGGGTGGCAATATCAATCTCAGCATTGTGCTTACAACTGTTGGAACCTTGGCATCTTTTGGTTAGTAATGTAGAAAATTAACATAATGATTAATTAAGAAACTTGCACAACCAGCTCTGTGTAATGATTTTGGTTAAGTTATAACTTAAGTAGGATTCAAGATATATTGCACTTATAAGAGGTATGCACTTACAATTGTATTTTAAACTAAAAATAATAATATATAATGATCGCATTAATGTTTTAATAACGAAGTAAAGATGTGTATTTATGTATTCTAAAATATTTATTCTCAAGTATTTTTCAATTAAGACTTTTAATTTTACTGAATATTTCTGAGTAGATTGTAGACTCAAATGTTGATATAAGAAAATCTTTCAAACATTAATGATTAGTTACAGCTATAAAATAACTTTAAATGGAAAAAAGAGTGTTTTCAACTTTTCAAGGAACTATTTTATAATTTATTTGACCAAAATTAAAAATTTTAATTCTTAAAATAATTATAAATGGTTTTTGTTGTATAATATTTTACAAAAAAAAATAAATAAAACTAATTATCATTAAATTAATTTTAAACATTTTTGATTTCAAGTGTAATTTAACTTTATGTATAGTTATAGTTTACTGTTCTATATTTTTATATAGTACTCATTAGGCAATATTAAATAATATCTTGACATTTATTATTTTAAAATATGTATCTACAAATATATTCAAGTTCAAAACCTTTAATAATTTAAATGTATGTATATTTTGCAGTTATGATACCATTTTGGATTGTGTTTCTTGGTAAACGCATCTTTTCTATGGGAGAAATACCTGTTCCTTATTCACGTATTGCCACATCTATTGTTGCATTAATTATTCCTTTATTTATTGGTTATTGTATTCAACGTTTTTTGCCTAGAGTAAGTAGAGTTATGACACGTGTATTAAAACCATTGTCGAGTTGTCTGATAATATTTATTATTATCTTTGCTACAGTCACCAACTTCTACTTATTTAAAATATTTTCTTGGAAAGTGAGTATTTTAATTTAGTTTTTTCAATTATGATATAAAATGTCAATACTATATTTTATTTAAGATTATTTTGGCTGGTGCAATAATTCCATGGACAGGGTATATAGTAGGATTATTAACAGCTATTCCTGCACGTTTATCTGAACCAGATATTATATCACTGACAATTGAATCTGGTATACAGAATACTGGTATAGCTATTTTCATGTTGAAGTTTTCTTTGGGACAACCTGCTGCTGATTTAACTACAGGTAATATCAATTAAATTCATTATTTTTTTCTTAACTTGATGTCTTATACCATTGATAATATACATAATAATCTATTCTATGATCAATGTTAATTCCTACATGGCTATATGTGTATATTTATATTAATATTAATAATTTTAGTGATACCAGTAGCTGTGGCTTTAATGACTCCCATTCCCTTATTAATAGCATTTATAATAAAAAAATGTTTTGGAAAGAAAATCGAGGTACAAGTGAATCAAGATCCTGCAACCGAATCAATGCTGAATGATAAAGAAAATGAAGTATTACCTCCAGCTTCTGGAAATGAGAACAAACAAGTATAAATTATTGGGTATTATTAATATGGATAAAATTTGTATTATCCTGTCATATTAGTAGGTAGTCTGTTAATATTGAAGTACATATTCAATTTATAGCTGTAATTGTTGGCCATCTTATAGTATACGCTTAATAGACAACACTGCATTTGCAATGTGATTACTTTCTCAAAAAGTAATATACTAATGCACTTAAATACTATAGTTATTTGTGTTACTCGTTTTTAATATTGACATATTATTTTGTTTTATTAGATGAAAAATAAAAAATTAATGTTTGTATCCTAATGTTATAATATTACTCCCAATTTTCAGCTAAATAGGCATTTTTTCTAATACTTATTAATCTAAATCCTACTTACAAACATAAATTTAGTTTATTTATAAAATTTTTCAAGTATTATTATTTATTGTTAATTATCATTATTATATATAATCAAAATGTTGTAGTTTTCAATTAATATTTTATAAGAATATTAATGAAGAAATAAATATTTTTATACTAAACTTTTGATATAATGTATAAGTTTATAAAGTGAACATTTTGTAAAATAACAATAATAAAATAATGTATTTCCATATATAATTTCAAATTTGTTAAGTAATTTAATTGCTTAATAGCTTGAAACTAGTATACATCTGTTTCTCTATAGATATATAAAGCCTATAAACAGCTCAAATGCTTAAACTCAATATATAGTTATACATCTAAACATAGACATCAGATTTATATTCATTATAATTTATTATTACCTACCTTATCACTTAATAATTAAATTATTATTTATTGGTATTTATTATTTTCTGTACTGGTATCAAAACCATGGTTTTCTATGAAGTTGTATAAGTATTATTGAAGGAATTGTTATGTTGCCAACTCAAAACCTGTAACATTGATTTTGATGTGCACATAGATTGCAGAAATATAAAAATTGAGGAACAAATATCTTAATAATTAATCTAATTAAAATTGATAATTTTTTTCATAATTATATCTGTTGTCTGTAATCTATGTATATAAAAAAAATTATCATAATAAAACTTGTTTTATTTGGTCCAAATTTAATATGGCAATATATAATTTTGTATGTGGCCTAAGACATTATAATGTAAATCTAATACTTCTATTTTTGATTAATCAAAGCATTTTTCTGCATAACCAATTATTATAAAAAATTTAGTAAATTAACCATTTTACTTCAAGAATTTCTTCTGATAGAAAATTTCACTTAAGTGGTATTTTTAAGATATAATTTTTCGAAATTCCCTAGGGTTTTAATACTATGGGCTAACAACCAGTGAAAAAATTATTAAAACACCGGCAACATTAGCGGCAAACCATTTTTTGACAAATCGATGATAATTACAAAATATTTTGTAATAGTAACACTGATAATTGGTGCAATTATAACTATGCAATTTACATAATTATCTACCTGAACTAATTAATCCATAATTTTCTCCAAACATGTAACCTTTTAAACTAGTTTTTTTTTTAATTGTTTTATATGACATGTACATTTTGTACATTATTTTATCATCCTATTTCTATAAAATCCAAAAATAATTGATTAAATACAAGAAGTGTAATTTGTTGAGATTGAAACTGACAACTAAAACAGTATATTGTTGACAATTGGCAATAAAACAAATAAGATTGATAGATGATGAATGTTTGGACTACTATATGTCTACATGGTACATACACTACAGATCATTCACTACTCATACGAAGACAAATAGACAACTCGTTAACGAATTTAATGGATATTATATAATATAATCGTGTATACGTCATAAATGTATAATCGTCCTTAATAATTAAGCGTTTTTAAGTATTATGTCAGTGTTTCCCTACCTGAGGAGCGTGTAAACATAGCTAGGGAGGAAGAGAGGTGTATTTAATTACTATATTTTATAGATTTGTATTTTACAATGTAGGGTAAAAATGAAAAATTGATTACGACCGTTTATCGTCATTGTGTACATATCGATAAAGATGCCACTAAACGACTATTGTATAGATTATTTATAAAGTATATAATAAAGGGGATATTTTTTTTCAAAGGGGGCGTAGAAAAGAAGAGGTTAGGAACCACTGCATAATCCAAATATACTAAAAAATATAACAGAAACGCTTGCTGTTACAAATGAATTTACATTTTTAATAACTATCTAAAGTTCATAGTTATAATGATAATGATAATTGAATAATAGCGTTATTATTGCGTTGCAGTCTAATATTATAATTTGTAGAATACGATAATGAATTTAAAAAAGAATGCCTGTAGCATAGGCAAGAATGCATGGCCTGTCGCCTAATTAGTACCTAGTTTGCATAGGTATTTTATTAATATTTTCATAATGGTGAATGCGTAAATGGAAATATTGGAAACTGAAAAACTCGTTCATAGGTTGACGGACAAGTCTGAGCACAAACTATTCAAAATCTTTATCTAATACTATTATTTTCGTATTATAATCTGTGGTCGGAGTGTCGAGAACATAGATTCGCATTTATTATAACATATGGTCTATGGCAGGGGTCGCCAAACTTTTTAAACAAGTGAGCTACATTCAAAATTTTAAGTCCCTGGTAATCGATGTCCAACATAATTGATAACCTAGGTCTTGACACGGATTTCGACACGAACTAAAAAACCGGACATACGCGTGGACCACAGTGACAGTGTTCACCAACCTGACTGCCTTACTCGCAGAACAGTGGTTTTCTCTTGGATCGAAATGTACTTAACGCCTATCAATTCCACATGAATCGATCAACGGCTAGACTTTAAAACTTAAATAGGTACCAAATTTGTGATTTTCAAACTGGGACTCGGAACGACAGACGTCAAGGACCATCTGAGGCTGTGTCTTTGCACAACAGTGCTATTCTCTTAGACTGACGTGCAGCACTCTCCGGACTTACAAGCCACTGATTGCGTTAACTGTGTACCCTAAACAACTTACAGCTACACTAGAATCCATATTTCGACCTTGCCGATTTCGGTACAGTTAAAAGAACCGGGTATACGTGAGGACCACAGTGATCGGGTCCGCGATTCGACGCAGTCGGATTGCCTACCTGACCGACCTACTCGCTAAACAGTGGTTTCTCTTGGATTGAAGACTTAAAAACTTAATACCAAACCTGTGATTTTTAAACTGGTACTCGAAACGACAGACGTCAAATAACCGGACCTCCTGTGACTGTATTTCCGCCATAGGCGGACAAACTTCCAAATTGATTCCCCCGGTGGAGCGGGGGGCGGGTTTGGGGCGTAGCCCCAACTACTAACTAGACAAAGTCTAGTAAATTATAATTTAGCGATAAACGATAATAAACATTATATATTATTAAACCCACACAAACTGAAGCTATAATATTACATAATTTTAATCATCCAAATTTTTAAAAGTTAACAATCTTTTAATTCAATAATAAACTTGAACATAATTTTCATGAACTTAATAAGGTATCTATAATATAGCTCATTCATTTTATATTTATTCTTATGAGTTTTAACAATTTAAAATTTTTTGTTTTATTTTACTATTATGTATTTATTTGATTTGCTACACTAATATTTATCAAGTATTACTTATGATGGATTTGCTAGTTCATTGCCCAAATTCTTATACGAGACGTTTTTACAGGGTAAAATTAATATACAAAACTATAAACGTACATGCAAACACCTATTTTATTACAAAGAATCAAATATTAAATAGAAAATTAAAAAATTAAATTTTTATCACGTATAAAGCATAAATATAGTAAAACTACTTATATTATCTATTGCAAAATGTTATTTCGCGGTATATAACGTGTTTCGAATCAAGGTGTGCCGATGTCACCATTGTAGCCGTTGAATTTCAATGGTTAAAGATAATATTCTCATTGAAATATGAGTATTGAGTATTCTATGTCTAATGTTTCTCATCTAATTATTATTTGTCAATACACGTTTATTATGGTTGAAATCTGTTATACATAATTTATTTTACGCCTACCAAAGCGGTAGAATAAAAGTTCGTTTAGAAGTTTCGGTTTCGTATAGAGTTTAATATAGAGTCGTATATATTTTATAACGAATACTATATTGTTTTGTATTTTGTACAACGCATAGGTAATCAAATCACCGTATATAAATAATTTATATTTTATATAGGTACAGAACTATTCAACTATGTATTCGTTCAGGATTGAAATTACTATATTACATATCTATCGGTTGGCCAGTCTGCACATCAAGTGAATTTTTAAATTAATTATTGCCTTTCGAATTTTTTCCAGAATAAAATAAATACCATTAGAGCCCGAATTTAAAAATGCTTATTTTTTTGGACAACCTTTGACAATAATTTCCAAGTACATAATTCGTTTGATGAAACAGATACTTCAAGTGGGAAACGTTAATCTTGAATTATCAATGATTTTTCTCACATAATATTTAGAGCATTAATTAACATTTTAGTATTTTACCCTGTTGATTTTATTACTTTTAAATTAAAAATTTATATTTTTACCTAATACAACTAAATAATTCAAATAATAAATTTAATTGATTTAAAATATAATAATTTAATCTAATTGTAATTTTGACTATTTTTTTGAAGAATCTATCAACGGATTTTTAGGCATTTAAATTCGGGCTATATATTATAATTATCTAGTTAATTAGATTACATTGCATGGTAAAAAAAAATTATACTTTTTTCGAGGTTTGACGATTGAGCAAAATATTTAATATCAATTTTTAATTTACGTGTCAATTAAATTTATGTTTCTTTAACTATTAATATTTTTTACGTACCTATTACATTTAAAGCTTTGATTTTACCATGATGTGTGTTTTTTATTATTTTTTATTTTTTTTTGTGTCTGTCATCACGTTTTGGGGTAGTAAAAATGCTTCGATTTTCTTAAACAGCAACTTTTCTGAAAGGAATGTGAATGTAGATAGTACTTGGGCAAATAAAAAATCCAGCTTTTTCAGAACTTTTTAAATGCTCTAACTCAAAAACGAAAAATCGCAAACACTTGAAGTTTTCACCAAATTTTTATATTGGCTTTTTCTATACATGATTAAGTTTTCAAAGTATTTTGACTTTTTTTGACTTATTTATAGACAATTTAAATTTTCGATTTTTGTAAGTTTTTTTTTTTTGAAATATCTATAAAATTTATTTGGCTGTCCGAAAACTCTTGAAAATTTAATACAATGTTTATTTTAAGTTATACTTATCGGTCTTATCGTAACTAGAAAATATTGTAGATCGTTTTACTCAAATCTTAAATCGTGATTAGCGCTCATCACCATACCGGCATATGCCAAACGCCACTATTTCTCTCGGCCACGCTATAAAAATAATATAGCAATTTAAGTTTAACCTATAATATAATATAACTAACCGTTATGCCACAGAACAATAGTATAACTTCCTAATACCTAATTATTAATTTATTATATTCTAATTTAATAACTATGCTAGTGATCGTAAACCCGAGTGACTGGTACCGTCATCGTCTGGCCCATAAAGTAATATTTTATTTTACTCTATGCCTATGGGCTATGGCAGAATTAAAGATATTATTATCTTTAATCGTGCTCTATGGTCTGGCCCACGACTTAAGATTTCTTAAATCATGGTCAGGCCCACGATTTAAGATATAATGGTTACCCAACGAGCTATGTTACATGCATTGTGGATGTGACCGCAGGTTTGACCCTGTAAATCAGCTGACATAGGTGCCAACTAACACCTAGCGCTTATAAATCAAAGCATATAATGATGATAATATTCACGATTTTGTGACAATATTTGTTAATTCCATGATAATAGAATGTCACAGTGGTCACGTGGTCAATTATTACGAATAAATCCACACGAGCGCTAGTTATTGGTTGGCTATCAGAGAGTCAATTCGGCGGTCACTTTATCATCGCTCGTTGGGTAACCATTATATCTTAAATCGTGGTCTGGCCCATGAACACTAGTGTACTCTAGTGTTCAGCGTTCGGCTAATAATTATTGTGATTATCAACATGCAAACCATCGTAACCGTGGTATAAAACACGCTGTGGACGCTATGCTAATCATCTAAAAATCCCCTCCTATGAAATCACTACTATAGTTTGGTACTTTAACAACCCACTACCCGGTGTTGATGCCGGACCGCGGATTTCCAGTTTCCACTGCATTTTGGATAATAGGATTTTGGACAACCGTAAAGTGTAAACATTTTGTTGTCGGGTAATTACTGAATACTGAATAATTAGTTAAATAATTTTACAATAGATATAAAGTTTGCACGTGCATTTTAGTGGATCGATCGATCGAGATTTATGTCATTCAATTATTAACATTGTTATTGGGTTCAACGTCGAAAACGGTCGACTATTGAACAATGGTTGTTTCTGATCTGTAAGTATGCCCATGCGTTTACCGACGGCTGATTTACCAACATCTTTTTTATCTGTTTAAATATAAATCTTATTAATATAAATTTCGATTTGTGATATAATTTTTTTACTCATGCTTGTGATTTGGGATCCCTCACTGCGAACGGTCAACAATAGTTATTCATAACAAAATATATTTTGTATACTTACTTTTAAATAATTATGTGTTATTTATGTTCTTTGAAAATATTACATACCAATTTTTTTGTATAAAAAAAACGAATATTTTATTTCTTATAAATATTTTTTTAATTATTCATTTACACAGGCCTAAAAGTCGCAAAGAAAAAATGGAAGGAGATCAATCCGATAAAGAAAATAAAAGAGAAGAACATAATATTAAGAAGAAAAAACGTAGTCGTTCATCGAGCAGTGGTTCAAGTAGTAGTCGGTAAGAATTATAATTTTTCTCATTTATTTTAAATTATAATGACTTGTATGCATGCATATCTAGTTCTTCATCAAGTAGTTCTCGTTCAGGCAGTGGCTCTTCAGGTTCTAGTAGTCGTTCAAGCTCAAGTAGTTCAGGGTCTAGTTCACATTCCAGTTCAAGCTCTTCAAGTTCAAGTACTTCTTCGGGAACTTCTACTGGTCGTGCCAAAGCGAAAGCAAAGTAAGTTTAAGTACTAAATTATGCATCAGTTTAGTCTATATGTTTTAACGGTAACATCTATCAAATATTTATATGAATGTTTTTGGAAGTGTGGAGATTTTAGAAAATGTTGACAATTTTTAAAAAATAATGACAATTCCTTTCTATGAGAGAATAAAAATGAATAATATATTATTAATGGAATTGATAAAAAAATTATGATATTCATAGGTACTCAAACATAAACATGCACAGGTCTTTTTGATAGGGGAAGCAAAATCTTAACTAAGGAGGTCCAAATTTCAAATACTCCCATAGTAATTTTAATGTTATCATGTATATTTTTCTAGATATAAAAAAAAGACTTATGAAACCAAATTTTTCCTAAACAATATAAAATTGTATAAAGTTATAATCATAATTTGGTTTTCAAAATATAGAAATATTAAATAATGCTGATAGTATTTAGACTTTAGATTGTTACATATGAACCTATATATATATAATTATGACAATCCATACATTTGTTTTCTTTGGTCAAATATTTTTTCTGCAAAGAAAATACAATTTTAAATTAATAAATGTTGTATAGTATAAAATAAAATATTGTTATAAAACTAATCCTTTGCTTCATTATGAATCTAAAATAAAAATTATTTTTTGGTTGAAGGATGTTTATACATTTTTTTCTATTGGCTAAATATGTTGAACAAAAAGTACAATTCTTAATTTAAATAAAGTACATCAAAACATTTATATGCAGGTTAAACATGACTTTTATCAAAAATAAAATTATACTTATTAGTTGAATATAACATGATTATAAATTATATTAATAACAGTAAGCAAGAAGAAAAATATAGGTAGTTAAGTTCCACATACTATGAATTCAAGTTTTAAGTAAAATTAATGAAAAAAACATTTTAGTAACTATTATATTCTCAAATAATTTAAATACTAACTTATGAATATTACAATATTATAATATACACTTCATTAGTTGACTATATTAACAAATTAACTCCTAAAACCTAGAGTAAATATTACATATAATAGAGTATATTATTACATTAAAATTTAAAATATAGTATAACTACCTATAAGACTGCTGAAAATAATTATTAGCATATTATAAAAATAATAATATAATATCATCAAAAACAGGAAACAACACCGATTCTATTTATTATCTTTATCTAACATGCTTGCTCGGTTTTTTTTTTTGGCATTGATCATAATATGGACAGTAAGCAGTTCAGTTATCATTGAGTTCAATTATAAGAGATCACCAATATTTCCTGGGAATTGTCAAATATTTCTAGAAACATTTTTTATATGTATTGACTTTTAAAAAATATGTTCTATTCTAATGTCACCGGTATATTTTAATCAATATTAAATGTTTTAAAATGTTATGTATTATAATTAAATTAAATAAGAAGTTATTTAAATATTGATGGTTTTTAATAAATAAATTAGTGTGTATTAGGATTATCAATGGTTCATGATAATCAATCATAACAGTAATTGTTTTATGAAAAAACAAAATGACTTATAAGTGTTAAAATACAGTATAACAACTGTTTAGTCTTTATATATACATAATTTATTCAGAATAAGAAACATAATTGGTAACAACCAGTTTTCAAAGGTGGTGGTCAGATAATGTATAATTTTTCCCTCCACTATGAATCACTATCTATGTCTATACTTTAGTGGAGCCACAACCATGGGCAGTAGTCAGCTACCCTACTATGTTTCATATTCAGAATAGAGTTCCATGTAAAGATTATTGAATTTTATTTTTGTAACTTTTCAAATTATTTTAAAGGCAACCGAGATCAAAAAGTCGCAGCAAAACAAAGAGCAGAAGTCGCAGTCCAAGGAAATCTAGACGTGATGAGGATGACAAATTAAAAAAAACTGAAATTAAAACAAAACCTTCTCGGAAATCAAGGTAAATACATAAGACAATCTATAATAGTACTATTATATATATTATAATAGTAAAGCTAATTATAATTTGTTACACTTCAGATCAGGTAGCCCAAAAAGACGTAAGAAGGAAAGATCCCCAACTCCTAAACCATGTCGTATTCATGTTGGCCGTTTAACCCGTAACATTACTAAGGAACATATCCAAGAAATCTTTTCGGATTTTGGAACCATAAAAGAAGTAGATCTGCCTCTAGACAGATTCAATAAATTATGTAAAGGATTTTCTTATATTGAGTATTCTTCACCAGAAGAAGCTGAAAATGCTATGAAACATATGGATGGAGGTGAACCATATTTTATTTTGACAATTATCATTATGACAAATCAACTTATCTTGAAATTTTAATAGGTCAAATTGATGGACAAGAAATAACTTGCGCACCTGTACTATTGCCTCGTCCAGCTGCTCGCAGAAGCCCTATTCGTCGTGGTGGTTGGGGTGGGGGTGGTGGTGGACGACGAAGAAGTCCACCACGCTATAGGCGCAGATCTCCAATGCCAATTAAACGACGTTCTCCTCGTCCACGTAGAATGAGATCTCGCTCTAGATCTCCAAGAAGGCGTAAGCATAGTCGTTCTGGATCTAGCAGCTCCGCTTGAATACTGATATATTGTAATATATACTAGATTAATACACAGGATTGGGGAAAGTGAAAATAAACTCATTTTTTCTCATTTACATAAATGATTACTGCATCATCTATTTTGTGTACACCTTTCATTTGAAGTGAAGAAACTTCATTTTTGATACTTGTGTTAACTTCATATTTTTTAGAATTTTGACTTAAATATATTAATTATATGTATGTATAAAATTTAGTATGAGCTTTAAGTATTTGTTGAAAAACTGCTTCCAATCACTACATTTGTCATTTTATTAAATAATAAAATATAAAAATATTCATTCGGGTTTGTTTTTTTGATTTTTGAGCATTTTTAATGAACATTGTTTAAGTTGATACTATTTAATAATATTAATATTATATAACTTTTTTTTTTGATAAAATTAATATTTTTATATAATGTTTGAGATTTGTTTTTATTTTAATGTAGCTTATTTTGGTTCACTAACACAATTTTACAAGATTTATATTTAAGTATGTATACTATATGTATACTTTTTATACTATATACCAGTGATTCCTAACCTTTTTAGTTGTGCAAACCACCAACTCTGTAAAAAAAATCTTTGAAGCTCACTAATATATATATATATATATATATATATATATTTATTTATATATAATATTCACATATGTCAGTTATTCATTTATTACAAAAATAATTAAAAACCAATTTTTTTTTAAGAAAAAAACTTCATTAAACTTTTATATAATAGCTTAATTTAGCTATTAATCACAGCTTAAACAATTTATTGATATTTTTAACAATGCTTATCCCTCATAACAGAGTCAATATCTGGATTAAAACTAAACAGTTTTAGCTTTAAATAACTACAATTTATTTCTATATTTAAAAATGTATGTGGAAAAAGCTTGCTTACATATAGTAGATAGGTTGTTGAAAATCTCTTCAAGTTTAAAATACAATAAAAATAACAAATAATAGATAAATAATTTAATTAATTAAAATAAACATGTACGAACTACATTCAAAAAAATTGTTTGATGCCATTAATTGTATAGTTATAATTGTTTAACTAAAAATCTTATTACATGATAAAAATATGTAATAATTAATAACTAATAGTACTATTTTAATCAGAAATATTGACGTTAGTCATGATGGTTCACGATAGCTTCACAATACTTAAGGGTTGGGAACCGCTGCTTTATATAAATAAAGTCTGTAAACAATAATTGAGAACATTCAATATCTTTGTGTAGATTCTATCAATATGAATTTTGTTTTATTAACTGGTTGTTATACTTAATAATATGTATTTCTATGGTCTGATTTTTTTTTTCCTGGAAGACATGTACATGTCTTTTCATGACTTAAGGCAACCTATTTTTGACCACTAATTAATTTTTTTTCAAAATGTCAGTGAATTTTGATGGATTAGCCGAGTTTCTATGTTCAAAATTGGTAAAAGTTACAGCAATTTTTTTTGCAAAATTTGAGATATATTGGCCTTGTTATGGAATTTTTAACCTCCAAATGTTGATTTTTTTAGTTACTTAATAATTTTATAATTATTGCCTTTTAACCTATGTTATACTTATGACTGGCCAATAAAACTTTAAGATCATTTATTATATCATTTTTCTATCATTTAAATCAGTATTTTTATTAATCACCCCAGATATACACCATTCAACTAATAGTTTTATTTTGAGCTTGGAAGTAATCTTACAATGGTATTATGATAAGATACTTACTAAAGTAATCTAACTTATACCTAGTTCATTTTCTAAAATAGCAAATGGTCGACCACAAAGAAAAGCTGATGCATTAGGTGAAGAGGTTGAAAAACAAATATTGGCCTATGTTAGACGATCCTATAATCTATTAAAAAATTATGTAATATTAATGTAAAAAAGAAAATGAATTATCAAGTGTTGTAACTTGTAACCAACTAAAAAACAAAATACAAATTGCATGAATCTGCGTCAAGGTATTGAGAATTGTCACTTATCGTTAACACACTATATATTTTTATAAATCTTAAACAATCTTAAAATTACATTGCGAATGAAAATCTCTAAACTATACCTATCACAATTGTCCTTAAAACTCTTACCCGATGTTTATCAAAGAATAGAACTAAGTCCAAAGGTATTGTATTAATAATGTAACCTTAGCAGATATTTATATCTGGAAGAAGTGTAAAGTGTAAACTATTGTCTGAACATGGTTGTTATGGTCGCCTGTTTAGAAAAATAGTTATTTTAAACAATTCTTTTCAAGCTGATAGTGAATGAAAGTGCTATCGTACCTCATAAACAAAACTATAAACCACTTAGTGAATATATTTTATAATTGTGATTACATGAACACCAGACCATTAAATTTTTATTTGGACTAGACTTAAGTTGAGTTCTAGCCTAAAAATGATTAATTAGCTCTTGATAAAGGAAATTGTTACTGTATCTATTGTTTAATATGTTATAAGAAAACAACAGGGACGGCAAATTTTTCTTATGTTCCCACCAAAAATGATGTAATTTTTTTTCTTCAAAATTTAAATTTATTTCAATTATGAAAAATATACCAATAAAAATAATTTAAATGTATTTATTGAATTTATTTAGTAAACAAATGAAAATATGCTTACATCATATGGTCTCATAATTAAACATTAAAAATTAAATATTTTTAATAAATAGGTAGGTAGGTATTTCTATTTTTATTTTCCCTCAAAATTGTTTTTTGTTTTTTTTTTTCATATAT
Organism: Chaitophorus viminalis; assembly: GCA_025469195.1. Classification (NCBI taxonomy): domain Eukaryota; kingdom Metazoa; phylum Arthropoda; class Insecta; order Hemiptera; family Aphididae; genus Chaitophorus; species Chaitophorus viminalis. Next base: position 257,397 of record JAIPRK010000223.1, read on the forward strand.
TATATGAAAAAAAATTTAAAATGTTTACATGATCGATAACAGCTTATAAATTTATTACAGATCATACATTTTAAATAATACACATAACAAGTGAAATTCAATAAATTATTCATCTTGAATATTTAAAGGTAATAATAATCATCATCATAATTATCATACATAGCTTAACGGTCAGGACCTGTACTACCACTAGTAAGCCTTTCCATTTAACTCTGTCCCAGTCTAACGATGCACTCTCATCTGTCAATCTCATATCCTTTTCTACGGCGTTTTTCCATCTTGTTCTCAGTCCTCCCAGTGGGTGTTTTTTATATATTTTTCCCATCAGAACATTCTTTAGTACGTCACCGTCGGCTCTCCAATTCTCCATACATGTTCCAGTCACTCTAAAGCCTAAGCCTAAGCGTTTACATCTTATGTATGTATGTATCATATATATATATATCATATGTATCATATGTTTGTATATATATATATATATATATATATATACATCTGTGGTTAGTATGCATATAGGTACGCAGCTCTTCATTTTGTCTTTTTTCATACGCTCCTAGTTCGTCATGGTCCGGCGGTCAATATATGTTCCTTAAAATGTTCCATTCTCATACAGTAAGTTTTCTTTTGTCGTGGACCAGGTTTCGCACGCATAAATTACGATCGACCTTGGATAACTTGTATATAAAACAGTCTTTGACTTTCTGGATTATATTTTCTATCTCAGTAGGTAACCTGTTTATGCTATACTTTCTTCAAAGGTAAATAATAAATTAATTTAGTTTTGATCAAGATGTTGGATAATAATAATACTGTTTTTAAATAATAATATATTTTATTTTTACACAAAAATCTACAACTCAATATCTTACTGCAGTGGTTCCCAAACTTTTTACGAGGTGGTGCCCTTTTTTGACCAATTTTAATCACGGTGCCCTTTTGTTTTCATGTGGACCACGGTGCCCTTAGGGTATCGCGGTGCACATTTTGGGAACCGCTGTTTTACAGTCATAATATTATACTAATAATAAAATTATGATAATTCATATTACTTACATAATTATTATGTAAACTATTATTTACCCTTGTTATTATTTAAATAATAACATTATTCCATTAAATGTAAATAATACAAAAATTATAAAAAAAAAAATTTGTAATGATTAATATAATAATATATTTTATAGATTGGTTAGTTAATAAATACTACTATATCGTCTATATGTGTACAAATGCAAAGTCTTTTCTTATTTAGTACCTAGTGATTGTAATATTCTTGTATGTGAAGTAACAAAAATAAATTAATAAATATAATTTAAGAATGTCTATACTCTATAGATTATCTATTATATAGATTCTATATGAGAAATGCGGAATACCTATCAAATTATCTAAATTAAAAAGACATTTAAATGACTAAGTGTATTTAAATTTAAAATATTTAAATTAGTGTAAATTGTATTTACAATAATTTGTAATGTACAACATTTGATTCTACTACTTCAACTTTTTGTACAATTCAACGTTTATTGAATGCTTTAAATCATTTGTACTTGAATTGAATTACAATGGTACCAATATTATAAATAAAATTGTATTGATAGACCTTTAAAAAGAAAAATTGTTATGTTCATGTGCGCATAGTTTCCTCAGAGTTAAATTATGTTGATATTTATAATTTGAGCATAATATATAAGGAACTCTATAATAAGTACGGTATGGTATTAACAAATATATTATTATTAATTAATTTTTACATGATTCATTTTATGCGATAAAAAATTATACTTTATGAATTATCCTTTTTTAAATTTAATCAGCAGTACACTTGATGTAAGGAATACAGAAATCCATATTAATGTTGAACAGAAACCAATGTATACGGAAGGTTCAGTGATAGGCCAACCTCTTGCCAACATTGATCTCATAGATTCCGTCGACTGCGTTAATGGCAAAACAAAACTTATGGATTTCACCACCGCGTGCATACCTTCCACTGGCCATATTATACCTAAATACGTTAACAATAGAATAATTTTGTTACTAGTAAATTTAACTTCCACAATTGTAAAATTAATAAAAATAAAAAATAATTAATTGTTTTGCGTTCAGTAAAAGGTCCAGTCTAAATGAATGATTCCCAAGAATAAAGCGTGGGCAAATTAATCATAGTTTATTATAAGTAGGTATTATTATGCAATGTATAAGGCATAGAAATATTTTCTTTGGTGGACATCAAAAGTCAATGCGTAAACGTAAACATTGTAAATTTGCAACTTAGAAAAAACAAATATTTTCATTACATTGTAAATAGATAACGGATTTTCAGTCCTTAGCCCTTTAGTTAGGTAGATCTACTTAGTAGACTCTACTACGTTATGCTAAAAATTTCTAAATTTCCACAACAAGTTTATACGCTCAATGCTAATAGCAAAATGGGTAATAAATTTTAGCTCTAGGTGTGGTCAATAACTGGACAATGCTGTAACTAGGATGAAGCAAGGCTGCTGCCTCTTTCCCCAAAAGATTAGAAATACTATAAAAATTATTAGTTAGATCCAAAATAATTAAAAAGGATTAAATTATTATAATGAACCCTATCAATTCAGTAATGCAGTACAAGATTTGATTTTAAAATATGAACCGAATATTAATTAATTTTTAATTCTTATTATATACTTAATTCTATGTGCATTATTTATTGTAAATTTGATATCAATAAGTTATCATTATTATTATTATTATAATTATTGAAATAAAATGTGAAATATTATATGTACTGAATACTGATATCAGTTATATCTTTAAAAATCCCTTTGTCGATTTTAATTAGTTGGTTCAATAATTAAAAATAACATAAATACGATTGGATTCGTTTAGAATGGCCGTATGAAGAGGAGTATTTTTAAATGTTTGCCACGTGTCTAATTATTGCTTATTATTAGTATGACTCTGATGACTGGCAAATACTAAACGGTCTAAACCTCTAAACGTTTGTAATTATGACCTCTGTAATGAGCTACGCCACAACAATAATATTTTAATAATATGAATAATCATAATTCATATGTAGGTACAAACCGCAAAGCATGACAATTGGTAGAAAACTGCCCATAGCCAAATATGTCGCGTTCCTTTCGCTGTCAGTTACAGAAGAGACAACAAACCCTGTGACAGATAAGATATTGTGTTAGCGTCTTATCTTTGACAAGTAATTGATTTAAAAATATTTTTTATTTTTTATTTTTTTAACAATTCTGTTGAACTATCATCACGTTCTGATATTCCTTTAAGTTAGGCTAATATTCTGCAGATAATATAATATAAATTACTAACCAAAACACATGCCACACAATCCAGTCAATATTGTTAGTAGACATATCCAAAATACGTCACCTTCATTTGTAATATCGAAAATTACCAGAGCAAATGCTATGACCATTAGTGATTGGAATACCATGATTAAAAATTGGCACACAACATGTCCCAAGAGTACTTCAATTCCGGTAATACCTGGTAAAATCATGTGAATGAATATACAGATATAGTTTTCTAGTTAATTTATTAACTTATTAATCGTATTAAAATTTACCTGAAACCAAACTTCTTTCCAATATACCTTCGTTTCTTTCGATTAACATAGCACCAGAAGTCAAAGCTACGGCCAGGAAAAATATAATCCTAAAACCCAAGGAATTATTTTTACAATTTGTGTTAACTTTTTTTATTTTTATTGTTAAAATATCAACAATGACTTACGTGAGTATGACTCCTGGAGCTGCAAAATCTGTAAAGTTTGGTACATAAGGCCCGTATATTGGATGGTTAAACTAAAAATCAAACAACACTATACGGTTAGTTTAATTTAAAAATAATACTTTTGCTAAACAAATACAATGTATGAAAAAATGTTATTCTTCAATATAAAGCAAAAAAATTTCATTGTAGCAGTTTAATCTTTAATAAATACTAACCCGTATTGGCGCCGACACAACTTTTGCACGGATATCACAAGACTCCGCCAATGATGCAGCAAAAGCTTGAAACGCAAACAGAAGATCACGCCGGAGCAACATAGATATTTGCTGATCTGAAATAACGATTGATCATATTTTTAAAATATAATACTAATTACTAACCATACTTATGAGTATGTAATATAACTTGTGTGTATATTAATATGTAAACAAAAATAAAAAAAAGCAGGACAAGACTCCTAGGTAGGATAAGACTACGGTTAGGTGAGATACAAGGTTGAGTCTATTGTCTATGATATTAGTGCTGGTCTTTTAAATTTGAAATCAAAGTACCTACCATCGCTTTCGAAAAAACAATTTAAGTTGAAAAAATTCGGGTGGATACGTTTGTGTTTATAAAAACGAATTAGGTATATAGTAGTAGAAAAAATGTTCTTAAAAAGATGGGTATAAGATACTTTTAATGGGAAATTCCAAGTGCCCATAAACGTAAGTATTACATACTTCATTAAAATACTTTGAATATTATGGAATGTCTTTTAGTAAAAGATTCGAGTTGCCACGACGAACAAAATAATAATTAAATAACTAATATCGCAGTCTAATAGAATAGCAGTACGTGAAATAATACAATAGGCAGTGTCGATTTCATCTCTGAAGTATCTACCAGTACTAGACAACATTTTCTATCAGAAAAGTTTCTGGTTTGTATAATATATCGGGGCAATCCTTCTGGTCAAAACGTGTACCTACACACATACACACACATACATATTATGATAAAACCAAAAGGTAGGAGGTAGGTACATTTTTCGTTTCACACATAGTGCTATATAGCTAAGTTTTATTAAAAATTATCACGTGTACGATCAATAAAGATTTATAAAATTAATAATTACTAGATTCATCGAGCCATATGGATACAATACTGTCGTCAAGTATCAAATCAGTTGCTTGTTGCCCTTCTTCAATGCGTTCTTTAAGTGACGCCGAATAATTGGTCGTGAAAGATAGAACACCCCACGCCTTACCCAATTTTACAGCTTGAAAAGCAGATTCTTCGGTGTCAAAAAAGTCCTTTAAAGCAAAACATAAATTAATTTTCGTACCTCATAACTCGACCAGTAATTCACTCCAAACCCAAAAGTCAAAGGTCAAAGGTCAATGGTCATAACTCATATAACTCATAAGGCGTATTTAAAATAAAGATAACACTCACTAGTACTTGTTTACGTATTTCAATCTGATGTAGGAACTGGCAACTGAGCTGAGTTAAGTCACAGGTTCCAGTTGGAGGACACGTTTTATTGTTAGTTTCATGGTTGACAATAGCCAAGTGTAAGCCGTGCGGATCTCTTCCTACCGATAAACAGAACAACACGATTTGGGCAACTGGAAGTCCAACAATAAACATCATAACTCTGTAAACAAAAGGAAGAAAAATATTTTATTTAAATATTCAAGACCTCCAAAGATTAACAGTTCAAAAATAAATGTTATTCATACATAAAATATTATACTTAAAAGTTAAAATACTATAAAACATGCAATATTGTTTAAAAAGTTGACCACGTCAATTATGGCTCTAACTTCCGAGTAAATTTTAGAGTTAGTACCTTAATAATTTTATGAAGTATGGGTAACACATAATCGTCATAATCATATACGTTCATAGTTCATATATAAGTATGATATAGGTATCAATTTTTAATTTTTATTATTTTAAAATATCATACAATACAGGTGATAGTAATTATTTTACTAGGGAGTTGAGTTCGTCTATGATTCCGTCAAGGGTAAAAATTGGAGTTATTTATATTCTTTTAATTTTTATATTTTTATTTTTTACTGTTTAATATTTATTAAGTAATCAAAAAAGCAAATTAAACCTACTTGAACCTATGTACGTATTCACTTGTTAATATTTTATGTTATAATTTGACAGCTATAGTAATTATTATATACAATAATAAATGTTATATGATTTTTGATTTTTGTAGTTTTAATCGTTTACATCTAAGGTGGTTTGCTATCATCTCCTGATATTGATTAAGAACTACCTATACCTATTGTGGTTTGAAGCAATTCTTTGTTGTTTGTTTTGCCAATTGTTTGTTATGTTGTAAAATTGAGTTCTTCGATTAACCTTAACTATTTTGTCATTTTTAGTGTTTATCGCAGTTTAAAATATAAAATGTTTAGTTTAATTATACTATTTAGAGATATAATATGCGTTCTATACATATATATTTTAACCGAGTAATATTTCATTATAACAACAATTTTTAACTATTACCATTAATATTACGCGTTATCATAGTTTCGAAAATATATTTTTTCCAGTAAATTATTAATTATCATAAAATAATACTTAATACTTATTTATTATTAAATATTATTTTATTTTACTAAAGCTGCCATCAAGGTTAAGCTGGTTATGACTCACTGCAGTATATGTATATTATACACACATACATAACACGCGCAACGTTTATATCTCAACGTATTACCTAATTTATTAGTATGTATTGATTATTGGATACTACGTAAGCCATCTGCGTTTATAACTTAACCTAATTTTAGTTGAAACACGATATGTTACACTTTACATGGAAAATAAAAACGTATATTTTTTACACGTAAACGTGTTCTATCTCTGTTGGGTTACTTACGCAACGTTCCTCCACATCCACAGGAAGTTTTTCCATATCAATGCTCGCATATGATGTGACTGGTAGATTTTGCACCGATCGAAAAGAGACATTTTAATTTCTGCCTCCGGTGGTAGTTCCATTTCCGTATTGTTGACTTGCATTGAACATATAGACATACGCTTACTTAGTGGTACAGGACTTATACTATCTCCGAATTCTCCGCTCATTTCCGACGAGTTGTCACATATCGAATTCAGCGCTTCGACTGCAGGTACGGGTGACGTTTCCTACGATTTAAAAGCATTTGTTTAATAACTAATTCATTAAAAAGTTTTTTCTTTTATAAGTATTACGATGTCGCGACGACTTTATTACCGGTACAGCAATGGAAGCTGTTATGTCATGTAGAATGCTGCTACGCCTTCGTTTTCCACGGTTTTGAATGACACTAAGTTTTAGAAAAACATCTTCTAGTGACTGGCAGTTGTATTTTTGTAACAGCGATGCAGGTGATTCTTCAGCCAGAAATTTACCACCTCTCATTAAGCCAATCTATTAAATATTCAATAAGTATACATAGGTACGACAAATCACATAGTATGACAATATTTTATGTGCTAACAACTAAATATTCATAGGGCTCTTGTCTTTTGGGACTAATTAAGTTATGGTTCGTAATACTACATGAAAATCAAACAGTCTCTACATGTGCAGTCCATGATAAAATAACCATATAAATACGTAAAAGTGGTTTTAAAACATAGGGGCTTCTACAGTTATTCGATAGAATATAAAGGTCAGATTGGTATTCTAAGACTATAACAGTCAGCGTTTGTTCAATAATACCCAAAGATATGAATGTATAACAGACATGTTACCATATGCGCTTGTCTAGTCTCATCGATATAATGTGTTGTTACAATAATAGTTGTTCCGCATTCCTTGGTCAAATGAACTAAATGGTCCCAAATTCTATGTAAAAATAAATCACAACATTTATGATATACCTAAATGACTTTTTAGTTTCTTACAATTATATAACACGAACCCTTGTCGAAGAACTGGGTCAACGCCAACGGTAGGTTCGTCCAGAATCAGTAGCTCGGGATTGTGCAACAGTGCCGCAGCGAAAGAAACTCTTCGTTGTTGACCACCGCTGTATAAATGTAGGTATAATAAGTAAGCCAATAAACATTTTAAGTTATTTTTTCATAGTTGAGAAGATATTATGATGTATGACATGTTTAACAAAGAAATAAATTACCTTAAATTTTTTACCGACCGACTCGCTGACGGCAGCTGTAAAAATTTGAGCAAAAATTCTATTTTATCATCCACTTGTTCCGGTGACATGCCATTTACCATACCGAAAAACTGCATCGTTTCCCGTATTGTAAACTCGCCATATAATGCAATTTCCTTAAAAAAAAGTATAGTCGAAAAATAATATATGTTATACAAAACGACGTTTGTTTAAAAGCTGTCATGTATGCTATTATATATACCTGAGGCATATATCCGATACGTGGCCCTGGGACGCCGCTACCAGCAGATCCTGGTTTACCACCCAGAACCCAAATTTCTCCCGCGTTCAGTCGTCGTCGGCCAACTATACAACTCAACAATGTAGTTTTGCCACATCCACTAGCTCCCAACAAACCATATCTAAGAACAAAACGGACCAAGGGTTAATACCTAATTCGTTATTTGTTCTAGGTTTCAATTTTAATTCAAATTTCAAATGTTGAACGATGCACGCTTTGATTATAAAATCAAATACTGTATAAAAATGACACCCATGTAAACCAGCTATATTTGATGACACTGCGGACTAAATCCCCGAGACTGTTAGTTAAAAATTCTGAATGGAGTGATAATTGTATTGATTTTACAATAATGTATGTTTTTTTTTTAACTTTTGAAAAAAGTTTAGCACTTTCTATGATATTATTTCCAGTAAAAAGTACATAGCCCACGATGCAAGAAACTATAATATATGCCTGGCTCGGTTTTACGACAATTGAGCGCGTGACAATTGAGCGAAGATTATTGAGCGCACGACAATTGAGCGCAATATATAAAAAAATAATAAATAAAAATATATTATATATATAATTTATAATACATTAGCCAAGTTAAAATATTAAATATTTTGAGCGATGCCTTTTAAAAACTGTTAATTTCCAGTTGATCTGGAATGAATTTGTTCACAAATATTTTTTATCCTTAATCCTGAATCTTCGTATTTTTTTTTTTTTTTTTTTGTTGGTTTTGGTTCATTACCTGCAGTAAATTGGTGAATTCTCGCGTAATTTAACTTTTTCTCTTTTTTTAGAGCGTCAATAAATTTCCAAATTTATGGATGAACTGCATTTAAAATTTATTTAAATGAATTATGCCATCCTTCAATAGTATTGTTGGTCCTTGGTATATTATTTTTAATCAATCCATAACAGTTCCATAATTTTATAGAACACTTTGGAGACCTTTGTTGCCTGTTACGACTTATACGACCTGATAGGATGTTGATAACGTGTCTTCGAAATAATCTAAGAGAGGTGTCAATATTGTTTCATGTTCTACATAAAAATCAATTTGAAATAGGTCTTCGAATGCAGTAATAACAGACTCTGGGGGAACATATGCTAATGCATTTAACATTTTAATATTTAATGCAAACTCGAAATTTTCACGGTATTTTATGGAAAGTCCTGTGTTTTGAATATGTCTTCATATAGACTGACAAAAATGGAAAAAACAGCCATTTATTTCTGTTTGAGGAAATACTTTTTTCGCTGCATTTATTGTAGCTTGTTCGTAATCTAGCATTATAGAAATTGGCTTCAATTCTGGTCTTAACTCTAGGATTTTTTTAAATAAACGGAAGTATATTTCTTCAGTTTTATTTGGAAGGAGTGCAAAAACGGATGGCAAAACATTACTAAATAGTAAATACAAATAAGTAATAAGTAATAACATTATCATCAAACATAATTATTATCTGACGGGTTATAGGTATAGGTATTCGTAGACAGTGCGTACAAATTTATTTCTTATTTCGTCATTTCGTGAACAGCATAACTGCATAACTAATGTAAAGTATTATAGCACTCAACTGTCTCAGCGCTTAATTGTCGCAGCGCCCAATTTTCCCCGCGCTCAATTGTCCTCGCCAAATTGTCTGCGCTCAATTGTCGGAATATCGCCTGGCTCGGTTTGGATCCATATTGTGTCAGTGGCTAATCCGAAACAACTATATCAAAGCTGGTCCATCAAGTGTATAATGCATTCCTACAACGCCAGAGGACATCAAAGCTGTGCCTTAAGTAGGTATCAATAGTATGCGGAGTAGGCTAACGAATATATGAGTAGTTAAACCTGGATTTAAACCCGAATAAACCCTATGTACTAGATTATTTATAGAACTTAATATCAAAAAATATTTAACTAAAAATCAATATTGAAACCGGTAGCCGTAGGTATACAAAAAAAAAAGAACGGATGGGCCTCGCTTTGTTGTACAGTTGGGAGTGGAGTGTACCTCGTTTGTAGGATAGGACATTATTACAATGGATTTGTTAAATTAGAATGCAATGATAGATATCATTGTATACGAATAACGATTCTGAACGGAGTTAATATGTTTGTCTAAAATGTGTATATAATAATATAGTGTTTTATATTTAAATTGAATTATAATGCAATTTCGTAAAAAATTAAATTTAAAACAGTCATAAAACTTTCCCCTTAAGTCTGGTAGAATTTTTTTTTATATATTTTTGAAGGTAAGCTTATGGACAACCTAATGTTAAAATTTTGAATCTTAAGTATACACAGAAAAATTTTTATGAATTTTCAACTATAAAATAACTTGCAAATTATTGCGATTTTAACATATTTTATACAAATTTGAACTTTATGGGCTTATAAAAAAAAATTTGAGTGAAACCATCTTCGATATTTTTTAGTTACAATTAGTATTACTTATATTTAATCTTTTAATTCATTTTCAAGAGTTTTTGGGCAGTCAAAAAAATTTTATAGATATTTAAAAAAAAAAAACTTACAAAAATCGAAAATTTAAATTGTCTATAAATAAGTCAAAATATATCAAAATACTTTGAAAACTTAACCATGTATAGAGAACACCAATATAAAGATTTAGTGAAAATTTCAAGTAGTTGCGGTTTTTCGTTTTTGAGTTAGAGTAAATTTCAAAAAATGTAGTTTGTAAAAACGTGATTTTGGGTAAAATTTCCCGTTTTTTCGTAATTTTTTTAACGTTTTTTCGATTTTTGCAAAAAGTATTAAAAAAGTTAGACTTTGGACTCACCAAAAGTACCATCCAAATTCACTTTCCTTTCAGAAAAGTTGCTGTATAAGCAAATCGAAGCATTTTTACTGCAAAAAAAGTTGTCGTCAGACACAAAAAAAAAAAACACACATCATTGTAAAATCAATAGATTCCATCACTCC